>JAMQGT020001755.1:0-44047 GCA_024447675.2 Pterophyllum scalare | reverse complement strand
TTATTAGGAATTTAACAAGAAAAACAATGGTGTGCTTGGTTTTAACATAACTTTATTCTTTCATGAGGTATTTACAAGTTTCTCTTTGTTTACAGCCATTGACATGCTGACATGTATATGTCACGTGAGGAGCGGCTAGAAATTGTGTTGATGTCTGGTGAACGCAGTAACCGGGTCATTGCAGCAGATTTCAATGCAAGACACCCTACGAGACCACCCATCTCCCATGCTACAGTTAGCAAACTGCTTGCCAAGTTTCGTGAAACTGCTTCAGTGTTGGATTTGCCAAAATGTGGATGCATGAAAACTGTCACTAATGAAGAAACATCAGTGGCTGTCCTAGCTTCATTCAGCAAGAGCCCACAGCGTAGCACTCGCCACATGTCACTGGAGAGTGGCATCAGCCGAACATCCCTTCGGCGGATATTAGCTACTCACAAATGGCACCCTTACAAACTCCAGCTGCTGCAGCATCTCAACGAGGATGACCCAGATCGGCGCACTGAATTTGCAGAATGGGCAAAACAAAAATTGGAACAGGACCCTCAGTTTACACAGAAGATTTTGTTCAGTGATGAGGCAAACTTTTATGTGAATGGTGAAGTTACCAAACAAAACCACCGCTATTGGTCTGACACTAACCCACAGTGGCAAGCAGTTTGCTAACTGTAGCATGGGAGATGGGTGGTCTTGCTTTGAAATCTGCTGCAATGACCTGGTTACTGCGTTCACCAGACATCAACACAATTTCTAGCCGCTCCTCACGTGACATATACATGTCAGCATGGCAATGGTTGTAAAGAAAGAGAAACTTGTAAATAACTCAAGAAAGAATAAAGTTACGTTAAAACCAAGCACACCATTGTTTTTCTTGTGAAATTCCCAATAAGTTTGATGTGTCACATGACCCTCTTCCCATTGAAAAAACAAAAGTTGGATCCAAAATGACTGACTTCAAAATGGCCATCATGGTCACCACCCATCTTGAAAAGTTTCCCCCCTCCCATATACTAATGTGCCACAAACAGGAAGTTAATATCACCAACCATTCCCATTTTATTAAGGTGTATCCATATAAGTGGCCCACCCTGTAGAGCTAAAATAAGCCTGTGCCAATCACTCACATCAGCACAGACAGGTAGCAAGCATACAACAAGCTCCTACAGCGAGAAGAATCAGCTAGATCGCATCTTTCCTACTGTGTGTGATACAGAGTGTCTCGTGTTATATCCAGTCATCATCAAGTTAATAAAGGTGGGTAAAAAATGCATTTACCCACACTGGAGCTACCTGTATTAGCTTGGTTTCACTAAAGCAGGCCATGTGATTGTCAGTCAGTCAGTCACGGAGAACTCAAAATAAACTCAATAAAAATAAATAAATAAATAAATAAAACGCATACAGTGCAGCCTCTATTTCTTCAGCATGTGGTGCAAAAAGGGAAGCCTGTCCCTCTGAAGTGTTGCTATTTCTGTTTACCACAAGGCCCCAAATATTCTATCATTAGAGAAACTAGGAGGGGAAGGAAATACCACTCGGGAGCACATGGACTTGGTGCAGCCACACAAAGGAACCTAACTGACAGAGTGGATAAGAGATTAAAGACTGTCACGTTACTGCTAACAGGTTTTATAGCCGCATCTTCATTTATATGTCAAAAAGGGACATTTTCCCACTTCTTGGAAGAAATCAGTGTTTTTATTTTATATTGATTCAGTGATTCGGGACTTCTCCGCCGTATCGTTCATAATGGTTCGTCCATCTGTTACAAAACTGATGTGCAATTCTCCAGTTCTCAGCTGTTTTAATCTAACAGAATAATAAAAAAGGGGCAGGTTATAAATTCAAGTTAAAATTTTACCATCAACTAAGAAAGACACACCAAGAAAACCTAAAACAGAGCACGGTGTAATGAGTCTGGACAATGAGCAAGTCCAGCCAACACCTAGCCTGGAAATAATATGAAAGTGGAAACTCATGGCTTCTTTGCTCCATCCTGGTAAAAAAAAGATTTCCACCCAGCCTGGTTTGCATTGAGCCAGCTGTTTATCTAACATGGGGTGGGTCTGATAAAATCCACCTATTAGCGCTACATCACATTTGTTGCTCTGATTGGTTGTAGTTATCCAGCTGCTTTCAGAGGCTTTTTGGTCTGTGCCCAATGTTAACATGTCTTCGAAATCAAAACTGAGCTGATTACATCTGCACATTTGTATAATGATGCAAGGCTAGCAAATAGCACCATGATAGCTGACTCAAGCAGCACCGTGGTAGCTAAAAAGTGTTTGAAGATGGAGTGCCACTGATTGCAGCTGCTGATGCTGCTTAGATGTAACTGCATTTAAGAAGCTTCCTTCCCCTCCAGATTTTTGAAAATACCATATAGTTTGATAAGTTAATTTTTTCTCTGGGAAATTTCTGGAAAATTTTATTTAGTCATCTATATATTCATATCAGTGTCTACATATTTACCCTGGCTGGCTGACTGCATTTCTGAGCAATGATGAATGTAAAGTCAGTTAAATCTGGTACCACGCACTGGACAAATCCCACAGGCGAATAATGAAGAATGACTAAATAATATATTTTAAAATAAATGGCAAGCTTCAACACAATCATTTTCATCAGGTCTAAATTTAAAGAAGCATCGATCTGAATCAAGACGATAAGATGGAGGTGACTCTTTTTCTGCACATTCTTGTGATAAAAAATTAATAATTCAAGTTTTTCAAGTTGTAGTGCAGCATCCTGGACACATCTTCAATAACAGCCCTTGCATCATTCTCTAAAAAACATTTAGTCATCTTTTTTTTGGAGGTTTCCCAGTTTTATTTTGGCAGACAGTGTAATAACGTCTATAATTTCTGCTATGATATCCACATGTTCACAGTCCTTTTCATGGCTTTTAGAAGCAGCCCACAGGCTACGTTCCTGCAAGTTTTAGGTTAAACAACGATGAAAGGCAGGGTCCCGTGTTCTCTAAATGGGCTGACCTAAGTTTCAAGGGATATTAAATTCTTTAAATGTAAGCACTAGAAACATGTATTTTAATCAGATTTACAATAATCAGATCATCGTGTGCACAGAACCGCAACGCAACGCAACTGGGGAATGACAACAGTCCTCAATGAAACCCATCATAACACATGATTTATTTTTATCCCATTAAAGTCCCAATACTGTGACTTTAAATCTCGGATAACTGCTAATAAGGCATCCAAATAACTTGAACCTGTGCAAAAAAACAATTTTGTCACAGCAAAAGAAGCAAATTTAAGTTCATATGGCTAATATTAAACATTAGTGTTTACTTGGACTCAAGTTTTAGGAAACGCCACACTTTTTTGGTCTCCAAGAATTCCTGGGGGATATATTCAGCTTTTCATTAGCTAAATACTCAGCTATGAGCACCAGCTGCCATTTTGTGCGTAGCAAGTAGCATAAAATGAGTCTTAAAAGCTCTTTGCAGAAAACTGAGCTAAACTCTAACAGAACTTGGGAAACAGTTCAACGCTGAAGAAGCATCAGTTGGCGGTCTTTTCTCATGGTCATGGCAAAAGAAGACAAATGCATTTAGTTCCTTCTTATCAATAAGCAAAATCTTGATATTTCTAACTTTGTAAGGGATGGTCTGACTCAACCTCTGTTCTACATGGAAACAACGTCAACATTTGTTTTTTGGCATCGTTCTGCAACCGGTTTTTACAGGGAGATGACATCAGGGTTTCACCCATGTTAGCTGGGAACAACATGCATACATACATATGTATGTGTATACAGTACTGTATACATATTATGTGGTGAGACTAGACAGTATCCAGGCTATGTACACTATCAATATCTATCCTTAATTGACTGAAGATGGTAGAGTTCTTTCATCCCATTTGCTCCCTGTGGTCTCAGCAGTCTGACAGGGTGACAGGGTGACAGTGTAACCATGACCTGATTACCTGTCCCCTGAAGCCTGTAATCACTAAAGCCAGCAGACAGGCCCTGCCGGTCTGCTGACAGGGAGGATAATTGAAGCTGATGTTACATGCTGCTCACCCTGCTAATGAAATATAAAAACAAAGAGCAGGGATGAGGCAGCAGGGACAAGGATGAATGCCTGAACTACAGAGCCACTAATTTCTCTCTATTAACAATCTACCTTCCCATAAGATGTGTAAAATATGTCAGCCTCTGATCTGTGGATTGTTCTCTTGTAAGCAAATGCATTTAAAAAGCTTTTAGGTTTTTCCCCGAAAGATTGTATCGTGTCTCTGGATTTCCCCGGTTCATGTTTATCAAAGCAAAAATGCTGTATTACTAGTTTAGCAATTAAATGATGGCACGTCACACGCCACTCCTTATGGCTCCACAGTTAGACTGTTAAAGAAACTATTAACCCAGCATGGCCACCCCTAACAATAAGACTAAGGGCCTTTTACAATCAATAACAAAATCCTTCTCTAAACAGCTAGAATTGAACTAAAAAACATTTCCACACTTTAAGTTTAGGTTAGCAAATCAAGCAATTTTCACATGTCCTTTAACTGCAACTTCATGACCAAATGAGGCTAAAAGTGTTTTGGAACTTCTGCCATTCCATGAGTTTGTCAATGTTTATCGCTTATCTCAGTGATAAGCAGCGATCTGATGAGCTGACTGTTTTATTAATTAACAGACAAGAGCAAAGCAGCCACAGCCTGTCTAAAATAAATACAGCAAATGCAACTGAGCACCGGCACTGTCATTCTGTCTTTTCTCTGTTTTCTCAACACTGAAAAGGGCCGACCTTGCCTTTGTGCAAATGTGAGAAACCAAAGAAAAAACTCCATCTGTATCCGTGCCTGGGTAACGTATCAATTACTTTTATGGATGTATTCAGAGTTGCATATGCCCCACCACTCAGCCTTGCGACTTGTGTTTCCTAGTGGCAACTCACGGAACTGCAATGGAAAATTTTTCAGCGTCTCAAAAAGCTCAAAAAGCACAGACCAAAGGGAGAAACTGTTGTACTCTGTCATAACGGTTTATTCCGGGGATGTTTCATATCTGAAAAGCTTTCCCATAACTCAAAGCTGTATGCTGAGAGAAAGAGAAACTTTTATTTAATACCTTAAACTCCCTAATACCAATACCAGACTAATTTTTGAAACAAATTTTTGAATAATTTTTCCCCATAAAATGCTGATCAGTTTCGTTGAATTTATTCGATTTTCTAGGGCTTTTATTTGACATTGTTGCTTCATTTCCCACATTAGAGTTGAAATGATTACTATGGTTATTTTCTTCGGTATAAATGAGTGAGTCTGGAAATATCTGAATAAAGATAGAGGTTTTCCTAAGCTCGCATTAGGGTTATAACTGTCATTAAGACAGTCTTCTCTACTTTTAATCTATTTTAATAGCGACACGTGTCCATGTCTAGTTATATATTCTTTATTAAAAAGGTACTACATTGTCCAGTTTTGCATGATTGAAAGTTCCAAAAATTCCTATTTAATTCACATTACTTTTTGTGCTGCCTTTTAGTTGAGCGTCTCCCTAAAAAAGGGGCAAAGGTAGCTTCAGATTTTAAGCTTTCTAAACTCCACTTTCTCCTGATTCGCCAGATTTTGGAAGCCTGCCAGGGGGCAGCACCCTTGTGAGGAGCACCTCACCCTCTTGGTAATGTGCAGTGGTTCTGAAAGCAAATCCTAAACCTAATAAGCAACTTAATTTCTTGTTATTGACTGGAAATGCCAGCTTCTCAAATCTGTCATGATGGAGGCTGAATCTGATCAGGCAACATGAACATGTGCAGTAAAAAAAAAAAAGAAAGAAAAGAAAAGAATAAACGGCACTTCCCCATTTGGTAAAATGTTTGAGTTTAATGTATCGACTTCAAAGAGTCAAAAACTTTTTTAAAAACGTATTTTATCAGATTTTAAAAAATTTAAAAAAAGGAGGCCACCTATTACTGTAAGAGAAGGCGCGTTTGTTGGTCTCCGCTGTGCTTATTGATCTCCAGCACTGAGTACACTGAAATCTTACGGTGGATATTTTGTGATACGTTGTTTCATAGCGGATGAGCTGGTTTGAGCATTTTTATTTGCTTTAAGCTACCGGCCTGGCTTAAAACTGTTTAATCATATTTTATTCAGTGCTATTCCATGAATGATAATGTACACTGATGGGGACTTCCAGCATGACTGCCTCGCTTAAAGGCTACTTTGTGGTTTCAGCCGTTGGTACTTATATGAAATAGCACACTTTGTTTAAGAAACCTCAGTTTTTTACTGTATTCAAAAATAAATGAGCACATAAAGTGCGGTTTTCTCAGAGATAATCCGGTCTGATAAAAGTTTCATGCAGCTCTCACTCAAGCCACTTATCACAACAAGCCCAGCAGCCTCCGCGTACTGTACTCACATGAAACCACACTCAGACGTGAAATTACAACAAGCACAAGCTCTTACCAAATATAGCCTAGATGGAGATTAAGCTGTGCGTGGCGTCAGAAGCAACATTTAAGGCTGTTTCGGAACTAAATCAAACACTGAAAGAATATCGCGGCACTGGAAGAAGGGTCGTGGTTCCCCTCCCTTTCGGTCTCTGCAGCTCAGAAGACAGTAAACAGACTTTCACACAGAAAGACAGACGTGTCTGCTCCACTTACCCCACTGGCCTCCCGGTGCTTCTGTAAATACGGGCTTTTTTATCAAAGTGTCTCCGGCTGAAGTACACAGACAGATCCCGTGCGCTATATTTAGGAAACTGACAAACTCAGAGCTGCGAGAGGTTTGACTCCTCCCACCGGAGTGTGTGTGTGTGTGTGTGTGTGTGTGTGTGTGTGTGTGTGTGTGTGTATAGCAAACGCCCCAATACACACACACTCACACTAATGCACATGGTGTGTGTGAGTGTACTGGAGAGTGGACGTGTCACAAACAGGGTGTAAATGTGACTTTATGCTTTAAATGTGCCTGTAAGTAGCTTCACTGAAGAATAAAACAATGCTTCACAAAGAGAGACAAAAAAAAAAATATCAAAACAGACAAAAACAAACAAAAAAACAAAAATATATTTACTTAAAGTTCACAGAAAACTGGTGCACACTTAAAACAATCCCGAACAAAAGGACCGTTATAATGTGAATAAAATAGTCTCTCTAGCCGAAGGCGACGAGAAGCTGCAAAGTGACTACATCAAGGGGTAAAACAACCAGAAACAGGAACAAATTTGCCACAAGAAATGCCAAAATAACCACAAAGAGATATGAAACTGCTCCAAAGAGATGCAAAATGATGCAAAGGAAAGCAAAACTACAGAAACATGAAAAGCGACTCAAAGAAACAAAAAAGCCACAGAGAGGTGCAAAGTAACCAAAACAGGCAAAAGCAACTGTAATGGGACTTACTGTAACACAGAAAGAAAGACGAAACACACAAAGTAACTACAGACAGACGCGATCAAGAAACGCACAGCTACACTGATGTGGCTGCAAAGAGACCCACACAGGACACAGGCCCACAAACCAACAGCAAAAGAGTCAGAAAATAAAGAGGTATAAAACAACCACAAAACAGTATTTCATCTGTACACGGGTCTATTCATTCTAGCACTTTATTAGTTTAAATCACGGATGTGCTCTTTTAAAACCGTAGATCACGATATTAAAAATGTCGACAGCAGATTTTTCAGACCGAAAAAAGCACAGCATGTGAGTCGGCACCATCCCAAACACAGGCCCAGTATAATAATTGATTCATTGATATCTTATTTAGTTTGCGCCTCAAGGAGGGGGAGGAAAACTTGTGACTGTGAAGTCACTGGTTTAAACTTCTGAGGCAGCTGAGAAGATCCGCTTGAAGCAGAGCACACAGTGTTACATTCCTCCCTCAACAACACTGCTGGTGATGCTCTGAGCGCCCAGCTCAAATCCTGACCGCTCCAGAGATGCTGCCTGAAGACCACTGGAGATGTCTTTGGAAAGTCTTAATTACTGAAAAATATAAACCGAATCATTCAAACTGCAGAACAGACCTGACTTGCACAAGGATAAACAGTTTCAAAAACTGATGCTACAGGCTACAATTAAAGTTCAGCTACAATAAAGCAGCACGCGTAAGTCATGCCTGAGGACGCACAGCAGGACTTGTGCTGGCTGAGCTGCTGTCGGAATATTCTTTTTTCTTCAGTGTCTTCTGTGGAACTCAACGTTCAGTTGATTCTGCACAGATGTAAAGATAAAATTTCTCCTCAGGAAGTTCAGTACTTATCCTCATACCTCAGGAGCTGTTTCACTGCTAAACCGATGCCTCAGTTGCTCTCATGAGAACCCCTCAGAGGGTCGATTCCAGTGACAGTGATCACAAGCATTAGAAGTGATCAGATAAGTCAGAGACAAGAGCCTGGCTGCCTCAAACAGAACAGTGTGCAGTTCACATGTGCTGGCGTCTAAAATTAGTAGGTATATTAAGTCATGAAAGCCATAACTTTAAGAAAATACTTTTAGACTCGAAGCAGCTTTGCCAGAAAATCTTTATTAAAAAAAAAATTGATTTCAGATAATTAAAATAAACATTTAAAATATGAGAACAAAAACGATGCCTCACTTCTATAAAATGGTGTTTTCTTATGTACTTTAGGAGCACAAATAATTTTTTGAAACCATTAGCCATTAGAATCATTAGCCCCGAGGCTAATCTGTTCTGTAGCTGTGAATAATCATAATTAAGTGATGCAAAAAGATTCAAGCGCTATAACTGTGCCATTCATTAGCTTGTAGTTTCTCTTTAGAGACACGAGCCATTTTTACAGTTCCACGGGTGAATGATATCTTCACAGAGCATTTATTTGATTATAGACATCTGTGTCCAGGGAGGATGCGTCACATCAGCAATGAAACCCGGAGTCCCCTCATTCAAGGAAAAGTAAGAGTGCAGAAGTCTTTGGTGCCCTCATGTGTCCTTATCCCACATGACGGCTGAAGTACACTTAAGCAACTGCATGCACACACACACACACACACACACACACACACACACACACAGTGTGTGTGTATATATATATATATATATATATATATATATATATATATATATATATATATATAATGATGAATAAGTTACCATGAATAAACGTGAGGCCTGAATGAATAAAAATCTGGCAGATTTACATGATGAAACGACCGTCTGTGTGGGTCCCATTTTATAAAGATGCAAATGAAATGTTTCCAAAGCTTAAATTCACAACAGCACTAAAACAAATTAGTTCTCATTTTCTCCTCCATGTTATAATTAGAATGATTAATGGTTCCTATCACCTCGTTCATAGTAAAATAATTCGTCAGGCACACACTGATCAGATTCAAATGTAGCCTTCAAACTTCACTGAGTTTCAACCATTGTACCTCAGTGCTGCTGTTATCGATCATGCTGCATGTGGTCGTGCTTAGAATAAGATCTGCTGATGATGATTACGCCTGGATGTTTCTTTTTTACCACGAACTGAGTTGCGTGTCAAGCACAAGAACATCGTAGACTCCAGCTTCTTTTACTAATGTTCTATTTTCATAAACATCTGACCTTCACTTATAATTGAAAGTTTTGATGCAGTTTTTTTTTCTGTAATTTTATTTTTGACACATTTTCAAACCATATACAACCTAGCCCTCTAATAACATTAATGAAGCATGTTAAGTATTTAAATTCTAAAAAGGACATCTAATATCATCTAGGGCATAACACTGTTATTAAACAGCTGTGGCAGGAAAAACCCTTTTATTTTGGCCTAGTTTACATCAGTTTCACCTGCTACACGTCCTCTTATTGTGGGCCAGTTTGTGGCACTTAACCAGCTGTAATTCATTAAAAAAAATTAATCTTTTATATGGCCCCCAAAAAAAGGTTCTTTTGATTCAGGGTTCTTGTGAGTTTGCATCTGCTGCTGCATCAACTGATATTCACGTTTTTAATTAAATCAACACAAAGTTAAATCTAGAGTAAAATATAAAATCCTTTTCTCAGCTGTCAGGATTTCTATGCAACACGAGACGACTGACCATGAAGTAGTCACTCGATCAGCTTCCACCATGTTTTTCAAAACGTGAGTCATCCATTTCTTTGTGTAAATATGATCTACTTTATGCATACTGTATGGCAACCTGGTTTGTATTAAGAGTAGAAGGTAAGATGATGGCAAGTGGAGAGATAAATGGATTGAAAGGGCAATCTATGGACGAGACCCGACCACTAAGAGACAACCACAGCAGAAAGGAATATGATGCCTTAATGGGATTTCACAGGGAAAGGGCTGGGGGGTTGGGGAAGAAAACTCTCTCTCCCTCTTAAACACCAGTGATGCACATGATGAGCAGAGAACACCGCGTCCATGTGGAGAGGAAGCTCAGTGTCCACCTCCTCTTGATCTTTAGAGAAACGATTTAGAATTCGACCTGATGGAGTCGTGTGAAAAAACTCAGACTATAAATCTGCAAGAGGGCACAAAAGGGGGCAGCTTACTGGCTGTAACTCCCTCCAAGTTGAAAAACGGACACAAGGCGTTCTTGATTTTTACTGGCATTTAATTGGACATAGGTGTCACCAAAGATGCCGTGAGAACTGTACAAAACATAAAATAATACATTTTCATACAGTAAAAGATTCTCATGGAGAATAGACAATAAAGAATATGATTAAACAACAAAAAATACAAATTGCATACCTCATTGGCCGCATTAACTTGAAAGGGTTAACAAAACAAATCTTGCATCTTTAACCAAGAGTCAAAAGCTTCGCTGCACGCTTCTCCAAATCTCTAGCATACCGATGAAAAGGAATGCATGTTGCCCTCTACTGAGCGTGGCTTGTAACTGAAAATGTCGCTCTAACCCAAACAACAAATTAAACATTGGTTCCACCCTGGAACCACTTGTACAACTTTTAAATGTGCATTTTAAAACAACATTAGATTTTATTAAGCATGAATTATTTTACCTTAGTTGAACTTATTTATTGTAACTTATTGCAACTGCTACTAACGGCAGCCACACTCCCACCAAATCACTGGTGATTTCCAACTAAACCTGAATGCAAAGAAAAATAAATGTAAATGATGTCTTCAATCTAACATAAGTTATTGTTCTGCACTATTCAGCTTCAAGTAGAGTAACTGTTTTGTGGATAGGCCTCTCAAGGTAAACTGGCTTGTTAACTCTTTTTCCTTGGTCATCCAGTGCGGCATCACTCATTAACAGCTCGAGTTTCCTAATGACTCCATCTTCACTAGGGTACACTTTAGTGACTTTAGCCAGCTTCCACTCATTTCTGGGTAGACTATTGTCCATCAGAATCACAATGTCATTGATCTTGGCATTTCTCTGTGTCTTGTACCATTTGTTTCTCTGCTGAAGATTCAGCAAGTATTCCCTTTTCCATCTGGTCCAAAATTCATTGGCCAGGTATTGCACCTTGCGCCATCTTTTGCGAAGATAAAGGTCTTCTTTCACAAACTCACCAGGTGGTGACAAGACCACTGAAGACTTCATAGTCAGGATGTGATTCGGTGTAAGAGGCTGTAGAGAAGTGGGATCACTGAGCAGGTGAGTTGTTAAGGGCCTACTATTTATGATCGACATAACTTCATAAAAGTATGTACGCAAGGATGAAGTGTCAAGTCTTTTGGACGCATGATCCAGGATGGATGTCAGCACACTCCTTATCGTCCTGATCTGCCTTTCCCAGGCTCCACCCATATGGCTAGCAGATGCTGGGTTCATGACAAATTCGCAACCTAGTTGTTTTAAGCCTTCTTGGTCCATTTTCTTTACAGATTCCAAGAACTCTCGTCTTGCTCCAGCAAAGTTGGTTCCCTGATCTGATCGAAGCTGCCGAACATTTCCACGAATAGCAATCAATGTTCTCAGAGCATTAATAAAGGCGTCAGTTGTCATGTCATCAAGTAGCTCTATATGCACAGCACGAGAGCACAGGCAAGTGAAGAGTAGACCATAGCGTTTCAGTTCCTTTCTTCCCTCCTTAATGTAAAATGGGCCGAAGCAGTCCATTCCACAATAGGCAAAGGGAGGCGCTGTTTCAACTCTTTCACGTGGTAAATCTGCCATTCTTTGAGCTTCAGCGTTCCTTCTGAACTTTCTACATTTGACACATTTGTGAATGTAGGAAGACACTGCATGACTGCAGCCCACTATCCAAATGCCGTTTGATCGCAACTCATTTAAGGTCATCCCACGTCCCTGGTGATGAACCCTTTGATGGAAGTGTCCAATCAATAATTGTGATATGTGGGTTTTGCTTGGCAAGATTGCTGGGTGTTTAATGTGTGCATGTAAATCAGAACGCTCCAGCCGGCCTCCTACTCTCAGCACACCCCTTTCATCCAAGAAAGGATTTAGCTTGCACAGCCTATTTGTGCTGTCCCTTGTTATCTCCTTCTGGATTTTAGATCTTTGATTTCTTCAGAAAACACTTCCCTTTGGACAGTAGATATGATGAAAAGTTCTGCCCCTTTCTCTCCTCAAGACTGGTGACTTGGTTGGTTCTAGACACCAAACCCTTGACCTCTTTAACACATCGCATGAGTCGTGCAATGGCTTTAACTAGTCTTGTCCAGCTTGAGAACCTTGAGAAATGATTAAGCAGAGAATCTTCTCTTGTCAGTGTCTTATGGACAAAGGTTTTGCGAAGTTCTGAATCTTCAGCCCCAAACTCTCCCACCTTAACATCATTAGCAGGAAGTTTGTCATGCCAGAGAAAATCTGGACCAGTGAACCAGTTGGAAGTAATTAGTCCTTTTGCTGTCAGACCCCGCGATGCATGATCAGCAGGGTTGTCCATTTTGAAAGGGAGTGGCATTTCACAGTGACCATCCGCTTTAAATTTGATTCCTTCTTCCATTATGGTTATGAAACGCAAATCTTCTTGAGATAACTTTGCGTCTTCAACTCTTCTCTCACTGAAGTCAGACTCCAGTAGCCTCAAAACATCTGGTGGAGAAATGAACTCTTTAACTTGAGTTCGGTATATATATTTCACTTCAGTTGTAAGGTTCTTAGGTGTCTGGAGTTGAGGTTTCACAAACTTCATGATGATCTTATGGCTGCTCCCAATGGCATCACCGTAGTCGACACATGGGCTAACACAACCGACTATGCTCCACCCAAGATCTGTTTTTTGAGCAAATGGCTCATTGTCTTTACCCGGTACAACTTCTCGGGGTAACAATGCCTGTGGGCAGTTGTAACCTATGAGCAGTCCTACATCACACTCAATCAATGGAGCGATCTCCTCAGCAAGATGCTCTAAGTGTGGCCACGCTCTTGCAGTTTTTGGTGTCGGAATATGACTTAGATTAGCAGGAATGAACTCTCTTGAATAAGTTACAGGCAGAGAGATCTTCCTTGATGAATAGAAACCTCTCACCTGCAGTCCAACTAACCTCTGACTTGGGATGATTGTATTTCTGGATAAAAGTGTGGAGAGTTTTAACTGCACAGGTTCTCCTTTCATTTTCAGAGCTTCTGCCTTATCTTGCATGATGAATGTGGTATCACTTTGGTTATCAAGAAGTGCATATACGAGAATTTCATTCTCTGGGTTACTTGATGTGGATAACCACACTGGAACAACTGTAGAGGAGTATATACTGCCCATACCTTGCACCACTCTGTTTGATGTAGCTTCATTTAAGGGTTCAGTGGTGTGTTTGTGCTCTGTTCTTTCCCTTGACTTATTATTTTCAGAGGTTTTTACACTTTCTCCATGTTCATCACTGCCTTTTTCTTTCCTGTTTGACCTTTCACGATCTTCATGTAAACATGTTGGATGTTTTCCTTTACATGTTTCACAAAGGCTTCTTCTTTTGCAGTCCTTTGAACGATGTCCTAGTTGTAAACATCCAAAACATAATTTTTTCATTTGGACAAACTTGAAACGTTCTTGAACTGGTTTTTCATTGAATTTCCAGCATTTCTGAATGCCATGATTTTGTTTTTCACAGAAGATGCACCCTTTGAGTTCTGCATTTTCTTCAGAGCTGCTCAAAAGCACCTTTGCACCAACATTTCGTGTCTTTGTTGTCTTTACCTTTTCACCATCACTAGACTTCAAGGCATGAAGAGAAGTCACTGGATTGCAAGCTATTTTTGCTTCCTTTGTGATGAATTCCACAAATTGACCGAATGTAGGAAATTCATTAAAAGTTTCTTCGATCTCGATCACCTTTCTGTTCCAATTGGTCACCAGCCAATCAGGAAGCTTTGTGAGAAGCTTTTGATTTTCATCACATGTGTTCAATACTTCTAGACCTTTAATCTGGGACATTGCAGCCTGACAGCCCCTGAGGAAGTCTGAAAAATCTCTCAGGTCAACACTGTCTCTAGGTCCTATTTTGGGCCATGATGCAAGCTTATCCTTGAAAGCTTTAGCTATTACAAATGAGCTTCCAAATCTTTCTTCCAGGATAACCCATGCTGAATCATAAGCTGCATCAGTTCCCAATAAAAAATAACTTTCAATGGCTTTTCTTGCAGGTCCACCAACGTATTTACGAAGATAATAAACCCTTTCGTTTACTGGAATGTTTTTCCTGCCTATTAGAGTTTGAAATGACATCTTCCAGTCCTTGTATCTTAGAGGATCTCCAGTAAAAACAGAAGGTTCAGGTACTGGAAGACGGCTCACATTGATAGACTCTGCTATTGCTTCAGCAAGGACTGTGGTATTGTCTGCTTGGTATGTCACAGGATGCTCATGAGGACTTCCTTTAGCTCCTGTCGATCGATGTTGCTCAGCTGCACAGTTATGAAGCAACTCTGCTATTTCTTCATCTGAGCTTACTTCTTGTTCATAAACTTGCAGCCGTGCCCTTGCCGCATTCAACTTCTTAACAGTCTGAAGGCGCTCTATTTGTCTGCGTTTCTCTTCCAGTTCTTTCTTATCACATTTTCTTCCTCTTGTAATGCAATCTTCTTTCTATTTTCTTCCTCTTGTAATGCAATCTTCTTTCTATTTTCTTCTTCAAGGTTTTCCAGTTCTCGTTGTTCACTTTCTATTTCTTGCAGGACCTTTAGAGCAGCCTGCGTGGCAGCTAGCTCTGCTGCAGCTTCCTGTCTCTTAATAGAGGACAGGCTTGACTGACGTGACTTAATGCTTGAACCACTTGCAGAGCTTAAACTTCTTTGAGAGCCTTTACTTGTGCCTGAAGAAGCTGATGAAAACACAGAACCAGACTCAGGCCAGACAAAATCCTCTGTCTGAACATCTTTGGCATCCTTGTTGTGAAGATAAGTGGATGCATTTTCCAAGATTATTTTTGATACAGCATCACAGGTATCAGCTCTGCGACGGATCTCACTGCCTGGGGGAGCACATTTGCGTAGTTCTTCATAGCTATGTTTCACATCTGCTGATGCACAACTTATCCTTGTCATCAACTCCTGCACAACCTCAAATGAGGGAGTTCCCTTTATCACTTTCTTAGCTTGATTGGCGGTCACTTTCCATTTATCGTAAGTAATGGTGAAACGATCCTGCAGTTTTTTTGATTTATTATCGTGCTGTTCTTGAGCCTTTTCAGTAAGCTTTCGAGCTCTCTGGCTTCTTCTTGGCTCCTCTTCTGTTTCAGGTGACTGCTGTGGGTCTGTGCCATTGCTATCTTTATGGAAGTCACCCTTCTTAGTTTCAATCTCAGTCATTTGCTCCATTCTGCAATGTTTACTTCTTACTTGAACCAAAATAACATATAGCTATATTTTGACAGGCTTGTGGCTTAACAGTTAACCAGCTCAGCCAAATAAAATATTAATCGCTACAAGCTTAATCTTGCCCTTAGACTGGATAAAGATTTTTCACAGCACCTTAAACCTTAAGAAAACATCCAAATGAATATCAGCTTAAATTACACAAACGTGATGAACTGTTTCTAGAACCACCACTGTATGAAACTGAGCACTTAATTATACAACACCTTTAGCATCCGAATGACAGAAATATGCAAAATGACTTCACCTACAAAAATCTTAGACAGAACCTTGAACTTAGAGAAAATGTGCAGAGCACCAGATTACTTAATTTCAGCACCTGCAGTGTCTCTTTAACGTAATTAACAAAGTTGATCCACTTCTTAAACATTTAACTTGTTTTAAATGTATCACTTATTGGAACATCAATGTAAAACTTCGAACTGCTCGCTGCTTAGTTTGCTTGTGTTGCACAGTCTTATCTGTCTGATGCTAGAGTGCGATGAATCTTCTTTGCTGCTCAGTGGATGACAGGCACAGTTCCTCGTCTCCTCGCCTCATGTCGAGCAGACTGAGTTCTCACTGTAACTCCCTCCAAGTTGAAAAACGGACACAAGGCGTTCTTGATTTTTACTGGCATTTAATTGGACATAGGTGTCACCAAAGATGCCGTGAGAACTGTACAAAACATAAAATAATACATTTTCATACAGTAAAAGATTCTCATGGAGAATAGACAATAAAGAATATGATTAAACAACAAAAAATACAAATTGCATACCTCATTGGCCGCATTAACTTGAAAGGGTTAACAAAACAAATCTTGCATCTTTAACCAAGAGTCAAAAGCTTCGCTGCACGCTTCTCCAAATCTCTAGCATACCGATGAAAAGGAATGCATGTTGCCCTCTACTGAGCGTGGCTTGTAACTGAAAATGTCGCTCTAACCCAAACAACAAATTAAACATTGGTTCCACCCTGGAACCACTTGTACAACTTTTAAATGTGCATTTTAAAACAACATTAGATTTTATTAAGCATGAATTATTTTACCTTAGTTGAACTTATTTATTGTAACTTATTGCAACTGCTACTAACGGCAGCCCCACTGGCAACCACCAAATGTTACTGTTTGAAACTGCACAAGTGAAATAAAATACAAATTGAATGTGCATAACAGTAAGAACACCCACCCTATCACCCTGCGTCAGCAAGAAGGTGAGCCACCAGCGGCCGAAGACTGTTGCTCCAAGCATTATGAAAGTGTTTAGGACTGTGAAGGAGACAACACATCCTGGAGGAACAGCTACAGTTTTAAAGCAGGTGCTACGTGCGAACTGTACAGCACACAATCATGGAAATGCATGTTCAGTGTTAGATAAATCTAAAAGATTTCAAATCTAAGTAAATGTATTCTGTTACAGCCGTTTAAAAAAAATCTATATAATAAATTTTAATTTTTTTTTTTTTTGCTTGGTGCAATCTAAGCAGTCATGTTGGACAAGAACCCTTTCCAGTGGTTGGAATTAAACAGTGTCTTTCTTATTAAATCAGAAAAAGGGCTTGTTTACCAGCAACATGTCAATGAAAGCATCTACAGCCTGCAGACGACTTCACCGCCCAGTTTAAAACATTTATTAGAAAATAACTGCATAAGCACCCTTGCTGTGAAGCAATTAAAATGAGGAACATTTGACTTCAAAAGTCACCTTCCAAACACTGCACGTGGATGCCTGAATATCAGACTTCCAACTACCAGGCAGCACTTCCGATGGGTTTTCAGAGAGACTCCGCCTTCTGTGGGGGACTCCTAACCAACCAGCTGATCACCAGCTGTGACAAATTTATCTGAGTGCATTTCTGCTACACAAGAATCTAAGAAGTGCAGCAATCAAAAAAATCTAATACTATTGCTACATTCATGATATTGTAAATACACACCATACAAGTCACAATGTTGCACAAATCCCATAATATCTCTGTTAATCCTTACATATGTCTTTGTACTGAAAACTATCATAGCCTAACCCAATCTCAGATCATCATTTCTTGCTCATGTTTTCATGTGTTAATCATACAAACACCTTCACAATGCCTGAGCTCAGACTTTGTCAAGTTTGCAGCATCCCGGGACTTTCATCTTCCCTCTGAGTCTGACACGTTTTCACAGTCTGCAAGCTGCAAATAATAAAGCTTACAGAACTCATCGACCCTCGTTGACCCCGTCACATTTGAGCTGAAGCAATAAAGAACTGATGTTAAAGGTTGTCAGCACGCTGAACAATAAGAATAGGAGAGCTACAAACTTTTGTACTACAGTTTGTGTGAAACCCTTACTTTGGACTCTTCCACCTGGTAGCTGCTGATGAGTCGAGCATAGCCTCCATTTGCTTTCATCAGGGCTTTAAAGACATAAGTGAGGACAACTCAAAAAATAAAAAAAGCACGATTAATCAAAATCAAATCATGACTAAAAAGACACCACTAAATGAAGTGGCAGCAATCACAGAACAGCGATTTACTAAGATTATTTACCAGGTGTGACCAAGAAATTCCAAGACTGCCCAGAAAAGCAAGAACCTTACCAGATTTAACATTTCCAAGGTGGTCTCCTCAGGCTGTGCTGCACTACTTCAAGCGTGGCTGCTTCTCTTAGATCACTCCCCGGAAACCCTGTCCTGACTACCTGAAATCACTTGTCAGCAGGCTCTTTCATGATGAGTCCTGATGAAAGCCCATGGATGCTATTCTTAGCTCATCAGTAACAAACTGAATGCTCCTGATGTACAAAGTGTCATCAGCAGGAGAGGAGCCAAGTGGAAATCAGGTATGGTTTTTGCTTTATATGAGAGAAGTCACATTCTGATTGCTCCTTGTATATGTCTAATAGACTTCACTGTTTGTAAGAGATGAACATAGCTAGTGACACTAATTTCTTTGTAGTCACATTTAGAGGGCATTTTTGAACGCATACCTTGGTTCATACCACTTTTATTTCTGTAGCTGTAACCACAATTTACCAAAAGAACAATTTTGTTTTTAAATGTATCCACATTTACAGACAAGGCCCAGTGCACAGAACAGGAGGGTTTTTTTTTCAGTCTTTGTGCAAAGCCAAGACAGCTAGCCTGCGACTGTACCACTGTAATCATCTTTGACATTGGTGTCATATATATATACATATATATATATATATATATATATATATATATATATATATACACAGGCCTAGGCTATAGGCCTAGGCTGCTGAGGGGGGTCCCATAATGCACTGTTTCTTCTCATTCACCTTTATTTACTTGTTTATACTTCACTCTGTATTTAATCATTATTATTAATCTCTGGCTCTCTTCCACAGCATGTCTTTTGTCCTGTCTCTCTCCCCTCAGCCCCAACCGGTCGCAGCAGATGACTGCCCCTCCCTGAGCCTGGTTCTGCTGGAGGTTTCTTCCTGTTAAAAGGGAGTTTTTCCTTCCCACCGTCGCCAAGTGCTTCCTCATAGGGGGGTCGTTTTGACTGTTGGGTTTTCTCTGTGTTATTGT
The DNA here is from genome assembly GCA_024447675.2 of Pterophyllum scalare. Taxonomy (NCBI): domain Eukaryota; kingdom Metazoa; phylum Chordata; class Actinopteri; order Cichliformes; family Cichlidae; genus Pterophyllum; species Pterophyllum scalare. The sequence continues at coordinate 24,778 of JAMQGT020001755.1, read as the reverse complement.
AGGGTCTTTACCCACAATACAAAGCGCCTTGAGGCGACTGTTTGTTGTGATTTGGCGCTATATAAATAAAATTGAATTGAATTCAGACATGTAGCGTTAGTAGTTTATGAAAGTTTAATGTGAATTTGCTGTCATATAAAGTGTGGAGTTAAATTATTGTTACAACTACATCAGTTAAATTGGAGAAAACAGTTTAAATAGAGAGCTTACTTGCATAACAGAGATGCAATAAAAAAAACTAAAAAAAAAACTGAAGCATACCAGCCAATAAAAAAGCCATGAATCATGTCAGTGGGTTGCTGAGACAGGTCAAAGCAGGAAAGAACAAAAACACCAACCTGTTCCCACAGACAGCGATCAGGTCTCCCTTCAGGAAATACCACAAAGATTATGGTTTACCTTTAGCAGAGCATAGATGACCTCAGTTATTATCAGAGGAACATAGCCATAGCCAAAAATAAATGCCACAAAGTTAAAGCACACCTTAGGAAGTGTGAAGGAGATGTTGCTGAGAGTTGGTGAGGCTACAGCCTGTGAATTCAGAGATGTCTCATTCATCATGTGTCGTGTCTCACTGCCATCTAAGCTGGGCACAGGGCCTGACTGGCTGTGAAGTCTGATCCAGAAGTACATTTTCCATCCCTATAGCAGAGTCACCATCTGGCCTTTGCATCTGGATTCTGGACCAGCAATATTTCCTGAAACAGCCACACACTGCATTTCCAAGCATGTTCAGGTTTTACGATTGAAATTTGAAATTGCAAACGGCAGTAATAAAAATATAAAGGACAATGTCAAAGTTTAACAATGAAATAAAACAAGGTTTATACTGCAGGTCAGCATTACATGTTTAAACAGATCCCTGCAGGTGGATTAAGAGCCTTTCCAGGAGATTTACCCTTAATTGTTTTAGTGACACTCAAGCGACTTTTAGTGACACCGAAAGGACTTTAAATGGACAGGCAATGTTGATTTGTAATGCACCACATACAAAATTTGACGTTATAGCTGAACTGCTGTGGTAGTCGTGTTAGACGTGAAGGATGGTAAGCCTTTGCCTACCAGGGGGCAATGGTGGCAGTGATTAGGGTACTGCTGCTATAAGTAGCCTGGATATAACCCGACCACCTTTAGCTGCTCTCTTTCATTTTTTCTTAATCATGTGAGAGACCGTGTTTGCTAGTTCTTTCCCGCTATTATTTTTTCAGACCTGTTTTGCTAGAGCTGCACATTCATATGTTAAAACTGAAGACATGGCCCATGTAACGTTTAAAGATGAGAAAAATTCATCCCGTTGAGTGATCTATTGTGAAGCAGGTCAAGAGAAGGAAAAAACTAACAGAAATTAAAAGCTGTGGCTTTTCTAATGGTTTCACAACCGAGTGAACATTTCAGAAACAGATGACCACTTCAACTTCTAATGAAGGGAGATTGGCAAATAGAAAAATGGTTAAAAAAACAACAAAAAACACTTGCGCTCAGAGCATGAGATGGTGAGCCTAAGTGGCTTTTGTTTTGGCTCTAAATGGGGAACATTTCTATGTGGGTGTGGTGGTGCAGAGTGTGTGAAATGTGTTAAAGCTGCAGTCTCACTTCAGTCCTCAGGTCCCTCTGGCAGCATGACTGTATTCATGCCCATTCTGTATCTACAAACATGTAATATAAATAATTCAGCTTGTCAGCATGCAGATACTCAACTTACCTGCAATCTTCTGCTCAAAATAGTCTTCCAAGGCATACATCTCAATAAGGTGTGTGTGTGTGTGTGTGTGTGTGTGTGTGTGTGTGTGTGTGTGTGTGTGTGTGTGTGTGTGTAATGAAATGAGAGATTTTCAGTTGCAGAACAAGGGTTAAGTTCAACTCTGAGCCTAACCTACCTGATAGTTTCTCTGACTTTTCCCCTCCTGCTGCACCTGAACCAGCTGACAGCTTCATTTCCTCATGCATAAAGTTGCCATTAAAGTGCATTAATTTGCAGAAATTTATGTTTGTACAAACACTAAAATGCCAGTTTGATGTTAGTTTACATTTCTCACATAGTCTCTGAACAGTACATCTGTCGTAATACTGCCTCCTGCTGGCTATAAAAAGCCAAGAACAAACAGAGACGAGGCCTGGATGAGTAAGGATCCACAAAATGCCTGTTTAAAAAAAAATCAGGACTCATATGAGTAACACATGGAGTATGGGGCTATTCTGAGAAAAAAAGAATAAAACTAATGGGAACCATCCCTAAAATGTATATTTTCAAAGTGAAATAATTAGTGATAATTTGCAGACAAGTTCAATAAACACTATGTTAATATATGGAAAACAGTATCTAACTCAACTGTATATCCCATTGATGCTGATGGAGTTATCAATATAATTGGTCAGTAAAGAAACTAATGAAACAGAAAATATTGACATTGTACACAATTTTAAAAAAAAGAAGTCAAATGACTGGAATTGTCACAATATATTTTTGGTTACAAATATTATGAATTGTATTGCTAAAGGAGATAAAGTGAGCGGAGACATGTCCCACTGGTTCCTGAACATCATGGGGGTCATCATCCATGCAAAAGCTGTAAAGGGTGGAAGTGCATCTTCCAAAGGGTGGGACCTAAATATTAAAAGATGCCAATGAGCTCTGAAGAGAATGCATTACATACCCAAATATCAAATATTTAAATGCATACGAACCAAGTGTGCCATCACTGAAACTGACTGTGAACATCCAACATTGAAAAGGTTTTAGAGTCTGCAGCCTGGTGGGATTTTCTAAATGGGGAACAGTGAATTTTTTCATCATCCTGAACACCAGTCTGTTCTGGACTGGAAGCCACAGATCCAGGGACACCATCTTCTGTCTAAAAAAGTAAGAAATGAACAAAGGATAATAAAGAAACATAGCAGCATGTTTGTGAATGTGATGGTATGTTATTTAAGCCTGGAGTATTCATTTTGCCAAGGGCATAGGAATTAGTTTACTATTGGAGGGACACATATCGGAAACCTGACAGATCCGTAAATACTCAAAGCATTAAAAAAATGCTATTTGATCTTCTTTTTCAAATGTTTCTTGGAAACAATATAGGTGTTGCATACACCTATATTATTGCATGTATAATTTACATATGTATATGTTTTATAATTATAAGACGTGGGCAAACCACCAAACAAAATGGCTTGAGTCTTTTATCAAGCATAATGACCATAATGGTCATTCCAGGGCTGTACGCTTACTTTATCAGGTGGCCGCACTGGTACTAGCAAGCTAAATATTTAAGTAGCACAAAAATAATTTAGTAGCACACACAAGTGCAAATTTTGATACATTTTACTGGTTTATATTTAAAGATTTTATATTTAAAAAGTAATAACAGGCTAATACATATTTCTAATTTTTTATTTATTCATTTATTTTACATAAACTGCAAGAATAAAATGTTAAAGTCATCCAGTTTTAACATGTGTTTAACTTAGCTTGTAGTCCTGGGCCAGTCATAAGAAGCAAGCTCAACATACTCAGTGCATCTTTTCAGTGTAGCTTCACTGATGCCAGAAAGCACCTGAGTGACCACAAGATGCTGGTTATCCACTTGGTAAATCAACACAGGTTTTCCTAATCCCGGACCACAGGGACAGATCCAGAGTGTTACATTTCTCATGAGCAACAACTACGGCGGTAAATATGATTTTAAGAAACAGTATTAAAAGAAGAGAGCTGCCGCAGCCCACGCCAGGAAGTAGATTTAGCATATGTGTAAATGAAGTAAATAGCCCATTCAATGGCACTACTTTAGTGCATTATTTCTGGATTTCTTAATGATCTTGAGTAATTAAACTTGCTCAGTTTCACATAGACAGAAATAAATGTATAACATTTCCTCTTCTGTAAAGGAATTGTTCTGCTATTCACATAAAGTTTGCAAAAAGAGACATCTTCTTACCATCCACACACCGACCTCCTCGGGATCTCCTGTCTGCTGCCATCTTCCCTGAGAAATGATTGGTCAGTCGGTGGCGCATTAACGCTCCCTGCCCCCTGGGAATACGATTTGTCTCCGAAAAGTACAACTATCAGGCCCAGTCGTAGTAATGAAAGATAAAATAGATCTCATGTGTGACATAATATAGCAGCAGCCAAACACTGACTGAGGTCATTGCTGCAAAAGGTGACTACATCAGAGAGTGAACAAATGAGAAGAAGTGCTTGAAGTAAAGTTAGATGGATGTAGATATCACTGGAAGGATGTTTTCACGCTGCAGGGCGAAGGTTAATCTGTGCACTGTTTCGGACTGAATGGCACCACTCGTCCTCCACAGATCATCACGCACCGCAGGGATCCAAATGCCACTCAGTTGGCATTGAGTGGCTAAATTAAACTTAAAAAATAAATTGTCTAAATGAATCAAACATAGCAACAGCTGTAGATATTGAAATTATAGACTATATTTTTTCTCAGATTGTTTAATGCGTAGATAATTACATGAACAACAAAAAGTGAAAATAAATCAAAAGCACAAATGCTTTCTAAAACATTTCTCTATTTAATGATTAATTAATATCTTCATCCATGATGAAATGAATGGGTCTTTTTAATTTAATGAGGAGTTTTGTTGGTGCCCTCTCTCATATTTTAGGGCTTTTTCCTCATGGTGTAAAAGTATGTCGAGGTGATCATTGTTGTAAACTAAATAAAATTGAATTGGATTTTTTTTTTCATTAAACTGAGCTAAATGCAAACAACAGGCTAAAATAAGTCCAGATTTTACACCCATTGAACTCCAAGAATACCTTGATGTTACAATTTACAGATTAAGTAAACAGTGATATCTTTTAAACTCCATGCCCCTGGACTGTAACCATGACATAGTTCTTACAGCTGTCTGCGGTACCTCCCATATGAATTACTTAACTTTGACATGTAATCTCGTTGTAGTTACCCTTTCATCCCACCATAACGCACCGTCATGGATGCACTCTTGTGAAACAAGTGGTGGCTGTTCCAAAGGGTATTTTTTCTCTTGAAAAAAGGATCTGAGCATTCTTCCCATCTGGTCAGACCAAAACTGGATGCCCTGCTCTGCATGGCTGCAGGAACCTATACGATTCCTCTTTCAGAATCCATGGCTGGCATGTTTACATTGGCTCTTGCAGCTGCCATTACCAGAAATATGGATACATTGATGTAAAAAAGTTACCACTGTAGCTGGAGCATAGCCTGTATGCTCATATAATCAAATGATTTGTGAGATTTATCAGAATATTTGCATCATTTTCCCAGCAGATTAAGTTAGAAAATAGGAACTACTTAAAGCCCAGATTTTATTTGTATAACTGTTGAGTGTAAGGTTGGTTTAAGTACACTGTCACATACACAGATCTTAATCAGATATTTCTTTTAATTGATTTGAACTGATTTGTCACAGTGACTAAGCTGTTGTTGCTATGTTGTCCAGTTGAAATGAACAACTGCTGTCACCTCCGAACAGGCCAACCTTTGAGCCCCATTAAAGATACATGTGCAAGGCACAGTAAACTGCTGCTCCACTCACTGCTGTAGATTCGGCGCTGAGTAGCAGCAGTGCGTCTTCCTTGTCCTCCACACAGAGGTATTGTTCCACTTTCTTGATCTACTTAGACAGGAAACGTTTCACTGTGTTTACTCTAAATTAGTTAAAATCCATGTTGTGGATCTAGTTTGCATTTTAGTTCTGGCTGAATCACTCTTCACTGGTTCTTTATATTTTATAGTTAACTTAATTTTTAAAACATCATTGGCATAAATAATCATTTTGTTGGGAATAGTTTACCTTAACCTGCGTATCAGGTTAGAATAACTATTGTTTCTGTGTTACCTCCTCATGGCTGTATTTGCATTTTTTCATATTTTGTAAGTTCTGCTTAGAAGGTTCAAATATGGCGCTGAAATCAGTGCATGCAAAGCTTAAACTCTGACCATATCTAAAAGAAAATACTACCTTAAACACTAAAATGGATGCACTCTGAAATGTAATTGTGTTTTTCCTCACCGCTGTGATATACGTGAAGCCTTTAAAGTGGCTGATGTGACCTGTTGGCATTCAGTTGAACATTAATAGAGTGGGAGTGAATTTTGAAAATCATCTGAAGAAGAGATAAAAACTGTCACCATCACCCTGACGGCATATTCAAGCTATTCGAGGTCCTGCTTGCTCAGAGAAAAACTTTTTTTTTTTTTCCACCAAGAGTACCAGTCAAAGGTTTGGGCACAGACAACCATTCATTTAATTAATCACTTTTGGCTGGTGCTGTGCACAACTTTTAAAAATGATGCTCTCTCCTGACCTCAACTGCATACCATTAGGTCCCATCTTTTCTTTAGCTGGCACAACACCTCCATCCCTCTCAAATGAACTCAAGCACTCTTTCATTAAAAGCTTCTCTCATGGTCAGGTGTATTTATTTACACTCATCTTAAACAAAAATCATCATTTCAAACTGTAGTTAAAAGAGAAAGTGGTTGAAATGAACTTGCTATCTATTCAAACGGTCAGTGTCAGACCATGATCTGCTTCTAATGATGTCTGCACTGCTTCTACTGCTTACACGTCGTTTACTCTGCTAAACTTTCACAGACCTGTTTATGGCCACTGAATTCTTTAAAGAAAATCAGATTTCTTTTTCTATTTTTGATCTAGCACAGCAAAGGGACATTTAGTGCCTTTGTTAAAATACAAGGTTAAAAGAAATGAGAAAGGACTGCGCACCGCTGGCTACAGTTTAACCATTTTATTTTTAAAGATTTTTTTTTTTACAAAGCAATTTAAATCTTTGAAATGTAAATTAAAACATTTACAACCATTTAAGTCTTTTTTTAAAGAAATTGCAAATAGTAAAAATACAAAATATTACATACTGAAACAGAGAAATATCTGTAGTTTAAAAAAAATATAGACTTTATGCAGGCAAATTTAGGACCAGATCATTAATTAGCAGGATGTGTCACAGGATGTGGCTTTGATGCTGTAGCTGGCAAGGCAGAGGACCTCAAAGCAGGACTCAGTACGTGAAAAGCTTAACATTAAAGTTTAGGCTTTAATAGCAACACTTGGCTCGACATAAACATAGCATGAATTTAAGGCATAGCATGAACTTAAGGCGTGAGCTATAAACATGGCACATAGAGGCGCACACAGCGGGGGAACAAACGATGACACAAAAAGGACCGATGGAGAACACAGACAATAAATGGAAAAATAAGTGGAAACAGGAGAGGAGCACAGCTGAACATAATTATACTGACAAGACAAGGGGATGCAAACCTAAACACAGGCACGCAGGACAAAGGACTGTCAAACTAAAACAGGAAGTAACCAAACCAGGTACACGCAGACTTGACACATAGAGGGAACCTAAACGCGACCAAAACAGAAACCTAAATACAACACTCAGGGAGACACTGGGAAGAGGAACAAAACATGAGACAAGGGTGACAGACATGAGAAACAAAACAGACACATGAACACTGACCAAACAGGAGGGCATGGAAATCAAAACATAACACAGACTTGACACCGGAGGGATAACACAAACACCTGAACACAGACCACAGGAAGGACAACAGGAGGGAAACAGGAACTAACAGAAAACTAAACTAAAACTAAAATCCTAATTCATAACTAAACAACAAAGAACCATAAGGCGCACTGGGCCAACAGCCCAGGATCATGACAAGATGAGGCGTGACTGCAGCCTCCAGTTTCTGATTCTGGTTAATTATGCTCCCAAATTAGGCATTTCTACTTAAATTACACTGTTGGCCAGTATAATTTTGACTTTGCAGTTTTGTTTCTCCCAGGATAGAACAAAATGAAGAAAGAATATTCTCTGGAGAACAATAACACTCAAGGAATCTCCTTTGTAAGTATTGAACAAACAGCAGCTTTACATGTTGCATTTGCGTTCTGACACGCTTTCCTTCACCGACATGCTGCTTATTTTTTCAAATGTGTTCGAGCTACTTTTCAGACCTTTAGCTGTACCCACAGTCTTTCATCCTCTCTGCCTTTTTTTTTTTTGATGCTGATTCCATCACTCGTCGGTTTTGCATTTCTGACTGCTTAGGCCGACGATGGTGTCCGATGGAGAACTGGATCTGAGGTCTTCAATCCGGATGATGTTTATGTGCACGAATATGAAACGCATCACCCCTCCTCATTCAGGAAATACCAGCAGAGCTTGCAGACTCTCAAGCCCTTCCGTTGTTCCTCACCACAGTCAGTGACAATGATGACATACTTCATTGTTTAGATGCACTTAGATACTGTTTGATGAATCATTACTCGTGTCCAGGTAAATACTGGATACTTGGACATGTATTAATGCCTTTCTTTCACAAAGCACTTTATGTCTACCTGATGTCTAGGCCCCACCCTGTGGACAATGCAGGTTTCCTTTCCTTCACTACTTTTGCCTGGATGACCCCCATGATGTGGTCCATTTTCAGGAATAAGCTGGACATCTCCAATCTACAGCTGTCTCCTTTTGATGTAGCTGACACTAGTGGAGAAAGGTCTTTTCTCTTCACATTTCACAACTGTCATTTGATGCAGTCACAGTACATGCCCTGACTGTAAGTGCCTTGCAGGTTTCAGAGGCTCTGGGACGAAGAAGTGGCAAAGAGGGGCCTGGATGAGGCCTCATTGGTTCGTGTGGCCTTTCGCTTTCAACAAACCAGGCTGATTTTCTCTATCGTTACTGGAATTTTGGCCATGATTTCAGTATTTCTGGGTCCGGTGAGTCTTCATTTTTAGATTGGAATATGAACAATCCCAGCTGTGAATGGTGGAAACCTGTTTGTTTTATCCAAGTGTCATGCCTGAGCAGTTTAGCAAGGACGTGTCTCATTAGCTCATCACCACTATGCACTATGGGAAGCAGCTAAGCCAGCAGGTTTGGGCAATGTTCTGCTGGGGAACCTTGGTTCCTGCCATCCATGTGGATGTTCTTTTGACATGTACCACATACCTAAGCATTGCTGCAAACCATGTACACCCCTGATGGCTGTGGCCTCTAGGATAAAGCTCCCTGTACACAAAGCAAAAAAGGTTCAGCTATGGTTTGGCCTCCAATTTCCGCAGATCTCAGTCCAGATCTGTGGGATGTGCTGGACAAACAAGTCAGATCCATGGAAGCCCCGCCTCATAATTTACTGGACTTAAAGGATCTGCTGCTAACACCTTGGTGCAGATACCACAGCACACCTTTAGGGGTCTAGCAGAGTCCATGCCTCAATGGATCAGGGCTGTTTTGGCAGCGAAAGGGGACCAAAACAATATTAGTCAGGTGATCATATACAATCTGGGTATTTAGCTATATTTATGGGTGACATTACAACAGTCTTGTGACAGCATGATTGTGCTTTAAATTTCCATTATATACATCTGACTCTTTCAGAACCTCATAATTGTTAAATTTTTATTTGACAATAACACCATGAACCTGTAAACCTGAACACAGTATGCAGCTGGAGCTTAATGATTCACACACTTTAAGTGTTACAAATACTTTCTCTCTGTCCTGCCAGGCTATTCTGGTCAATGAGATCTTGAATTACATTGAGACCCCAGAGGAGTCCACAGTGTCCTACGGTGTCGGTTTGTGCATCGGTTTGTTCACCACGGAGTTCTTCAAAGCTTTCTTCATATCCTTGCTGTGGGCATTGAACCTGCGCACAGCAGTCAGACTGAAAGGAGCTTTCTCTTCAGTGGCCTTTCAGAAAGTCATATCGCTGCGGGTGCACAGCGGCATTTCAATGGGAGAGGTAAAGACTGGCTCTCACCCCTATAGCTGATAGAACATCGCCTTAATAGTGCTACAAATGAATTTGATTTGAGTTTACTTTAAAAGATTCTTTTTGATGCACTTCCTAATTCACTTCCTTCGTGTCTCCCACCAAGATGATTAATGTTTTGACCAACGACGGCCACAGACTGTTTGAGGCTGTGCTGTTTGGGAGCTTATTGCTGTGCATCCCAGTGCTCTTTATTGTGTGTACTATCTATGTCTGCTACATGCTGGGCTACACCGCACTGACTGGAATCATCACATACATCATCTTTATCCCCATACAGGTCTGTACATGTTTCTTATAAAGCTGATATATTTTTAAAGTAGAAGCAGTGAAATATAATTTGGTTCCTATTTTATTTTGCACAACCATAAATTGCAAATAAAAATAGAAGTCAATCATTTGTAAGTCACGGAAAACCGACATTAGCACCTTGCATGCACTGTAACACCTTGTGTGGAAGAGAGTAACTGGGGCTCACTCATGTGTCTGGTAGGGTCATACCACTGGGCTGGGAACATCATTGGATGTCACCTGCCTGCAAAAACTGTGTACGCCACCACAGAGGATTTTAAATCAAACAATTAATATCACCTTGAAGTGAATACTTTCAGGGTTTTACAAACATTTTGCATCACTGTTTAGGAATTACAGTTATTGTTGTTTTTTTTACATAGTCCCCCATTTTCAGAAGCTCAAAATTAAATGGACAAATTATATTAAAGATTTATATATATTGAAGAATCAGAAAAAGACACACATGCATGTGTGGACCCAGAGTTCAGGAGGAGACAGGCCTGTGTGTGTCCTCTCTCTCCCTCTGAGCCTGTGTTCCTGTCTCACCATAACATCTTCATACTGCCTCTTATCTATCTGTATCATTCTGGGCGCTGTGAGTCGCCTTCTCTTCGGACTCGTCCGAGCTGGTTTTGATGACCCAGATTCCTCTCAGCAGCAGTGGAGTCATAAAGCACATTATCTTCCTGATGATCTTTAATTAGTCATTTATCAATCTTGTCCAGATTAATAACAGAACATGGTGACGTTGGTGATGTTCTAACTGTACGTTCTGTGGCCTCCAGGATAAGATGCACTGAGACAGAGAAGTTAGTCTAGCATTATCTATCTGTTGCTCTCAGTCTAGTGTATTAATTAATTGTTCATTATTTGGTTGATCCACTGTTTATTAATTAACTTACTGGAGTTTACTTTGAAACATTTGTCCTTTATTCACTGAGTAAAAATAATCCCTAACAACTCCCTCCTTTTCACACCGTTCAGGTGTGAACCCAATTTTACACCCCTATAGTTATTATTCTATTGGTCAAAGCTTTTAACAACAATAATGGCATGGTTATAGTACATTTTAAAGCACAATAAGTCATTACAAACCAGAGTCGTTCTCAAATGATATTCTTGTGAACCTCTGAGTTCTGTAATCTGTGTTTCTACTTCTACAAGGTCACATACAGACACATTTGCTTCAGCAGAGAGACGACTGCACCCTGCTTAGAGGATGGAATGGAAAGGCATATGAAAAGCACTTTGAATCATAATTATTATTAGCACTCTCATTTCCCAAAATCACCCTCCTTTTATAAAAATTAAGACCACGCAAACAAAAATGCCAAACAAGTGGACTAAAGCATGAGACACAAGATCAGGATTATTCTGCTAGTTTAACCTCAGAATATATCTGCTTTAAAGCAATTTAATAAATAATAAAACAAATATTTATGATCACATTTTCATCAATTAGTTTTTATTTGCTAAATCATCAATTCAGTCATTACAGGTTCAAAGCCTTTTCTTTTTCCTAGAATCAGTCATCCAGTCCTCACTGAAAGAGAGAAATTAGAGTCTGTCCCTCTGATGTCCCCAAACATTTTCCATCATTAAAGATACAGGATTCATTTATTTATGTGTTTTCTGCTCATTTTAACAATCTCTAAAGAATTGAACTGCTATTGTTAAATATAGTTTAGACTGAGTCTAACAGCACAGGTCACATCTATGTTACTCTGTTCTGCTGTTAATGATGTTCAGTTCTATCACTAAGTTTTCCAGCTAGTCTCTGTAAGTTAATCAACATTCCTGATCTAATAGTATAATTAACTCAATTTAAGTTTTTATTAATTTTGGCCCACAATGCATACAGTGACACAACTCTGCTGCAATCCCTTAAATTTGTTGACAACCCCACCAACAACTATTAAAGCACAATAAGGACCCTTTGGGCTGATTGTTTTATTGCCATAACAAGCTGGACTAACTCAGGCACCGTCCCGTTCTCCTGGAAAACTGAGGACACAGTCTGTGTCCCCAACTTTGGCTCTTCCAGCCTCCTGATGTCTTAAACCAGGTCCTGTTATCTCCGGCCTGTCAGACTGGCGTGTCCCCACCACAATAGGGCAGACCTTCAGACATGTTCTTGCTGGTAAAAACACCTTCTCCTTATAACACACCTTATAGCACTCCAGGAGCAGTTACTGGTTTCCATGAGAGATAGTCCAGTTTTATAAGTTCTGATTTGTCCTACTGTCTATAGTTAAAAACTGAGTCCTGAACTGCAGGCCTTTGGGTCAGTATTTAAACACAACCTGTGGTCTGATCAGGTCTAACTATTCAACATAACTTTATTTATTCATTTTAGACACTAAATGTAAAAGACTATCAATTCAAAGACTATGACTATAAATCTACACACTACAAATCACCAGGACACATATTTAACAGCAGAAGTGAATGTTTGAAAGATCTGTTATTCAGTGTCTTCTTATTACAGCTCTCTTGGTTAGTTTAACTCAGTCTAAAGTTTATTTATTTACTAAAGTGAATCTGTTTATATGCTCCTGAAACATTAGTTGCAGCAGTTGTTTATCAACAATACATCACTCAACACTCAGTTATGTTTATGTGTAACCATGTTTTCATTGTGTGTGTGTTGTACAATTCACAGACATTCATCTAGATAGTTGTGTTTGTATTTTTTTCTTCTAGGAAATTAAAGGAAAAACACCTGCTGAGCACACACAGGTCTATGATCTTATAATCCTGCAATTTAAACTGCACTGGGTTATGACAATGTAAGGAAATAAAAACCAACACAGACACTTAGACACTTGTTAACAACAACAGAAAAACTAACTGGACTTCATTCTGTCTTCCATCATATACAAACAGTCTGATTTGTGTTTAAGGCTGACACAGTTTTAGTGTCAGTCACAGAAACCTTCATTATTTTACTTTGGGACTTTATTGATTTTGCATTCTGTGGATCTTTATTGGTCTGATTCTGAATATAACACCATGTAGTGCAGACAGTCAAAATCAAAGTCAGTGAGTCTGAAATGTTGTGGTCATTTTCTCGGGTCAGAGGTCACACTCACACTCCCCTCCTTTGTCGACCTTTAGCACAGAGCTCACAGCATCATTGTTATCTGTGGTCGTCTAACTGAAATCAGCACGTGTCCCTCCTCAGACCTCATGTTAATAAAAAGCAGTGATTAATATTCTAAGAAACCAGAGCAGATCATTCCTGTGGCCCCAGATGGTAAATGATCAAACAGGTTATGAGTCAGACTGCTGACAATGTTCAGGCTGGGACTGAAACATTGACATCAGTTATTCTTCCTGCAGTTCCTTGACCTTTGACCTCTAATGTGTTCTGTTCTTCGCTGAGACCCGTGACTGGTCGCACCTGTTGTTATCGACCCCCACGTCGGAGAGGTCTCCTGTTGTTGACCCTCCCCCTGGGCTCAGGCTTGTACACAAAGGTGAGGGGTCGAGGAAGTTGCAGTTTACCTGTTTGCCTGAAGTTGGGCCTTCTTCTTGAGGTCATGTGGAACCAGGAGCCTTTTCTTGGGTGTTTGGAGCTGATCAGTCTGTTCAGGAGATCTCGGCGTGAACTTGAATCACCTCGTACAGCACCCGAGTTTCTTTATTGATAACTGATCAGAGTCCAGTCTGCTGCAGCCCCACTGGTGTTCAGGCTCCTGTTAGGATGAGACTGAGAAATCCTTATTAGTTAGATCTTTACTTTCCTCCTAGTCCAGATCCCTCCTTTGGAGACAGAAACCCTGTTTATGTCTCAGTAATTTACCTGAATTTACCTGATTTATCTAAAGGGCATACTGATTTTTATTATTAGCTTTTGGATTTGTTTTCTTTGATGTTTAATATAAATTTGTTCTTTATTCAAAATTCAAATGGTCACTGCTTCTTTTTTCCTTTTTTTTTTTTAAGTTTTGAACAAATCTACCAAATAAAGAAATATTAATGCACATAATAAAAATTTTTTTCTATGTCCCTCTATGGTTGGCTTATCTCTCATACTTAATACGTACTCACACCCTAATCATCAACCATCTATACAAAAAATAAACAAATAAACAAAATAAAGCAAAACAAAGCAAAAAGCAACAACTTATAGCACTCATAACTCATTTGTCTCTCACTCACACGCACACAAATTCTGTGTATCTCACACAAACTTAGGTTCACACACACACACACACACACACACACACACACAGCTATGTCTCTCTGGCGCACACTCAGCCCAGCTGTAACGCACACGCACACATAGCATCCTAGCACTCAAAGGCCTTCTCATCCACACTTTCAGTTGCAACTTTTACTATTGCTAAAAAATTTACACCAATTTATTAGTCTCTATTCTCTTCCTTTAACATTTTTATAGCAATTTTTACTGCCAACGTATACCATAAAAGATCGCCCGAAGTATTGGTTATATTCAAATTTATCTAAAGCAGCCAAGAGTATATTAACAAGCACATTATTATTTTTAAACTTTCATTGACCACAAGGCCTTCGACAAGGCTTGAAGATTGCGTCAGCTTATCAATAAATCAGTTAGTGATGACAAGTACGCCACCACCACTCCCTTAAGATGCTCTGCCAGGGTGCTGTCTTGTTTGTGGGTATCTATGCATTCAGCTTTGTATTTAATAACTGGAAAGCTCTACCGAGTTGAGATCAAATGGCTGACGTTGCCATTGAATAATAACCCATTTTACACTTGCACTGACAAAATTACACCAAAAAGCTGTGAAATACAAAATCAATACTTTGAATCAACCTCAGACATTATGCCATCTTCATTTATTTTGAAATATCAAGGGATGCACATGAAGCATCAAAATCAGATATGTTTCAAAAAGTAATGCTGACCAATACTGAAGTACAAGTATGTGTTTTATATGAGGTGGTGAAATTAATAGCATATATGAATGTGGCAATCTGATTTTATACAAAAACCAGACAAACAAATGCACAACTGAACTCCTTATTGTAAAACAAGAGAAAATGACAATTGACAACAAAATTATCCCTGTCAAACTTTGCTTTTGTGGATCTTAGAATGACTTTTTTTTTTTCCCCAAAACTGCCAAATTTTGCAATCTTTTTTTTTTTTTTTACTATTTTTGGACAAAAAACAGCAAACGTAAAGATTGAAATTCACAAAGATTTATTTTTTGAAACTTCTGAAACAAAGTGTTACTTTCACATTTGAGCCCCTAAGTTGTAGTCTCCCATCATGTTTTCATTGAAGGATCCCTGATATCTGTGCTTAAAGTTCATTATACAGTGGTGTGAAAAAGTGTTTGCCCCCTTCCTCATTTCCTGTTTTTTTGCATGTTTGTCACACTTAAGTGTTTCGGAACATCAAACCAATTTAAACAATAGTCAAGGACAACACAAGTAAACACAAAATGCAATTTGTAAATGAAGGTGTTTATTATTAAAGGTGAAAAAAAATCCAAACCATCATGGCCCTGTGTGAAAAAGTGATTGCCCCCTAAACCTAATAACTGGTTGGGCCACCCTTAGCAGCAACAACTGCAACCAAGCCGTTTGCCAGGTAACCCGCAATGAGGCTTTTACAGCGTTCTGGGAGGAATTTTGGCCCACTCATCTTTGCAGAATTGTCCTAATTCAGTTACATTAGAGGGTTTTAACGAAGCATCAACGGCCTTTTTAAGGTCATACCACAACATCTCAATAGGATTCAGGTCAGGACTTTGGCTAGGCCACTCCAAAGTCTTCATTTTGTTTGTCTTCAGCCATTCAGTGGTGGACTTGCTGGTGTGTTTAGGATCATTGTCCTGCTGCAGAACCCAAGTTCGTTTCAGCTCGCTCGAGTACACGAACAGATGGTCGGACATTCTCCTTCAGGATCTCTTGGTAGACAGCAGAATTCATAGTTCCATTTATCACAGCAAAGTCTTCCAGGTCCTGACGCAGCAAAACAGCCCCAGACCATCACACTACCACCACCATATTTTACTGTTGGTATAATGTTCTTTTTCTGAAATGCAGTGTTCCTTTTACGCCAGATGTAATGGGACACACACCTTCCAAAGAGTTCCACTCTTTTTGTCTCATCGGTCCACAGAATGCTTTCCCAAAAGTCTTGGGGATCATCAAGATGTGTTTTGGAAAAATTGAGACGAGCTTTAATGTTCTTTTTGCTCAGCAGTGGTTTTCTCCTTGGAACTCTGCCATGCAGGCCATTTTTGCCCAGTCTTTTTCTGATGGTGGAGGCATGAACGCTGACCTTAACTGAGGCAAGTGAGGCCTGCAGTTCTTTGGACGTTGTTGTGGGGTCTTTTGTGACCTCTTGGATGAGTCGTGCGCTGCGCTCTTGGGGTCATTTTGGGCGGCCGGCCACTCCTGGGAAGGCTTCACCACTGCCACTGTTCCATGTCTTCGCCATTTGTGGATAATGGCTCTCACTGTGGTTCGCTGGATTCCCAAAGCTTTGGAAATGGCTTTATAACCATTTCCAGACTTGATATATCTCAATTACTTTCTTTCTCAATTGTTCCTGAATTTCTTTGGATCTCGGCATGATGTGCAGCTTTTAAGGATCTTCTGGTGGACCTTACTGTGTCAGGCAGCTCCTATTTAAGTGATGTCTTGATTGAGAACAGGTGTGGCAATAATCAGGCCTGGGTGTGGCTAGAGAAATTGAACTCAGGTGTGAAAAACCACAGTTATAGTATGTTTTAACAAGGGGGGCAATCACTTTTTCACACAGGGCCATGATGGTTTCCATTTTTTTTCACCTTTAATAATAAACACCTTCATTTACAAATTGCATTTTGTGTTTACTTGTGTTGTCCTTGACTATTGTTTAGATTGGTTTGATGTTCCGAAACACTTAAGTGTGACAAACATGCAAAAAAACAGGAAATGGGGAAGGGGGCAAACACTTTTTCACACCACTGTATCTCGGTGGAAGCACTCCCCTTGTTCCTCTGAATATGCTCCCATATTCTCCTTGAAGCTGTTAAGGTGAGCATCAAGAATGTGGACCTTCAAGGACATTCTGCAGCCCATCTCACTATAGCTTTTCACTGAGGCTTCAACCAGTTGCACAACAGGTTTCTGAAGAGAAAACAGCGTGAAAAGAGGTTAAAACCTCAATGAACTAGTAACTCCATTATATGGGAAAATGCCAAATGTGAAAAATCATTGTTTGAACCACAAAAGCAATGTTTTAGGATCAAAAATATGTATTTTTTTTTACATTGTTTACATGTAAAGAACTAGACAAACATAGTGTAAGCCCAAAGACAAGACAAAAGTGGAAATTTGCTAATATAGAAAACCTGGGATTTTGGTGCTTTTTTTCAATTATTCCAGCACAATGTTCACATATGTTCCTTTGCAGCCTGTTTTCTTTTGACACTCACAATGTTTTTTTCTTGGTGTTTGTAGTTTTCCTTGGCCAGGCTCATAAACAAATTCAGATGGAAGTCCATATTGATAACCGACAGCAGAGTTCGCACAATGCATGAAATTCTTAACAGCATAAAACTCATCAAGATGTATGCATGGGAAGATTCTTTTGAGGAGAAAATTGCAGGTAAGTCAAGCAGCTGCATGTTGACCAGTTGAGTACGTTTTTCTTCTAACCAGTATATCAGACATCAGGGACATTATTCATGAACTCCCATTTGTTTAAATATAGAATCAGCATGCATACAGTCAGGCACTAGAAGATTGGGAGTGTTGAGCTGCAACATCTCACACCTCCTACACCATCACACCTGTGTGAAGGTACAGCTGAGATCAGAAGGTGTCATCCAGTCATCATGGGCATGGATGTCATGTTTTTTGGGGGGATTTTAATGTTCTCTGAACTGTTCTTTTTTCAGGATGGAATGATTATACACCATAATGACTTTTAAAAACAAGACCTGGGTACAGTTTGAATTTATTTTGGATTTTTTCTAATACAATCTGAGTCAAAACTATACATATAGGCTCAAATATACACATACACACCCACTAATATTTGGTTAAATGTCTTGCATGTTGACCATATACTTTTGGTAGCCATTAACAAGCTGACATAATTCTGGCTGGATATTTTACCACTCTCCCACTCTTCATGGCAGAATCGGTAGTTTATTTAAACAGGTATGGAGCCTGTTTTTTTAAATGCAGCCCACAAATTGTCAGCAGGGTTGAAGTCAACATTAGTCTGCTTAAACCATTCCAGAACCAGATTTGTTTTAACCATCTAGTTGTTGATTTGAGGTGAAGTTGAAGAATTTGGAGGTAATCCTCCTTATTCGTTATAACCACTGGCACCAAACAGCCCCAGAACACCACCGTGCTTGAGAGTTGATATAGTGGTCCTAGGTTTGAAGGCCTTTACTCACCCAAACACACCTCTTGTCATTGTTGCCAAATAGCTTAATCTTCATCTCGTTTTGACCATTAAACTTTGCTCCAGAAGGCATTTGGCTCGTCCGTGTGGGTGACTGCAAATTTCAGTTGAGTTTGAAGGTGTTGATTTTGGAGCAGGGGCTTCTTCTTGGTTGACGCCCTCTCAGTCCATGGCGATGTGAGTCTCGCTTCACTGTGGACTCTGATGCCGTTGCTCTCATCCTTATGTTTGTGCTTTCGTACAGTTGCTTGAACTGATGATCTTGGAATCTGCAGTTGTTTAGAATATTTGAACCTCTTTGTATAATTTGACCCTGTGTGGATTAGAGAAAATCCAAAATAATTTCAAACTTGTGCACCCAGGTCTGACTTTTTAAAAATCATTAAAGATGTATGCTGTACAATTATTTCACCCTGGAAAATGAACAGTTCAAAGAAACCATTTAAAGCCAAAAATTACTGACATTCATCCCCATGATGACTGCATGTAAACCTCTGGCCAAAACTGTAGCTCCAAAGCGAGTATTAAGGTATCTTCGTGTCTTACTAATGCATGCTTTGAGGGTGTGCAGCGCCGTGCAGGTTTATGTACCTATAAAAACAATGTCTATTAGCCACATTCCCTTCATCACAAGTCGAATTCATCTGCCTCTTAAACATGCAGTTGTTTTTGAGAACCTCTTGAACTCTGACTTATTTTCAATTTACCTTGAAAATTTATGGACATTTGTTGGATTGCAGCCGACTGCGGGGCTCGCTCATGCATTCACATTTTCTAGTTGACCATGACTCATGGCAAGTAAATTGCATGTGTGATTGTGAAACACTTCAATATTTTACGATCTTGTAAACTTTAGGATGGACTCTTATCAGTGTTAGACACTGTGAGGTCCAGGTCTTCAGTCTCACTAAACAACTACAGACTGAAATGTGAGTAAATGAGGCCATTCCACTAAAGATAAAGGTAACTGACCAAAAACTTTCCATTCTCACAGGCTTAAGGAAAATTGAAAAGAGGCATTTAGAAAAGGTCAGTTATGTCCAGAATGCTAACACAAGCATCACCACCATCATCTCCACCCTTGCCACTGTTCTCACCCTTCTGGTTCACACTTTGTTGGGGTTAAATCTCAGGACTTCTGATGTGAGTATCACAGCAGTATGGCAATACTCCACATGCAGAACAACACCTTTTACTACCATGTTGACTTTATGTAATTTATGTGCTTTACAACGGCAAAGTAAGTAAAAAGTAAGAAGTCTGTATGTAGTTAGGAACTGCCATTCAATGTTAGAGGATGTTTTGGTATGAGACATGAAATATGGGTTTACTATATTCCTCTGATTGTGATATTGGAAAACCAGAGTTCTGTGGTCCATTTAAAATCAAAATAACTTGTTTGCATTGTACAATCACGTGTAGTGTCTGAACATAATTCTTTGTTTATCCCAGGCTTTTACCACAATTTCCATTTTCAACTCCATGAGGTTCTGCCTCGGTATCCTGCCCATGGGTGTGAAGGCCATGGCTGAGGCTTTTGTAGCACTAAAACGATTAAAGGTAAAACATTGGTCATCTCAAGCACACAGCTCTGGTTGTAAGCAAAAAACCCACAACCACTTGCCAAGCAGTGCGAGATAGCATAAATAAAGAAGCATTAATCTCTAGTAGAGTCCAAGAATAAAAACATGGAGCTAGAAATGAGGAGAATAGGCCCTCTTTAAACATAACACATAATACCAACCCTTCAGTACAAATCTGGTTACAGTGCTGCTTTGATTCCTGTCGTACGTTTGTCTTTGCTTTTGTCTAGTCACACCATGTATCTCACTTTCAGTCTGTAATATCAATGGTAAAATATGAATAAGCTTGTAAATGCAGTGTGTGGCTATTTCAGAAAATATTGCTGATCCAGAATCCTGAGTCCTACCTGAAGCAAAAGGCAGACAGTGCGTCAGCTATAGTGATGAGAAACGCTACATTTTCATGGACCAGACCTGAAAACCCGTCTGGCCTCTCACCCGGCAAAACCAATGGGGTGTCAGAACACAGGATAGATGAGACTGAATCCTCACCAACACTGAGAAACATCTCCTTCACATTGCCTAAGGTGTGCTTTACCTCTGATCATGATACCTGAGGTTATCTAGACTCTGCTAAAGGTAAACGACTGAACTCTCTGGTATTTCCTGAAGGGCAAACTACTTGGTGTCTGTGGGAATGTGGGAAGTGGAAAGACATCACTGATTTCCAGCATTTTGGAACAGGTTAGTTTCTACTTTGAGTTTTTGTCCACTTCTGTTATTTTGTATAGTTTTATTAAATAGTTTTTTCACTATTTTGTTGTCAGCCTTCATGTTATTCACAGTGTTTTTAACAAGTGGAGAATGTGTGCTGAGAAGATGGAAGGAGTACTTTGAGGAGCAAGTGAATGTAGAAAATGAGAGGGAGAGGAGGACTAATATTGCAGTGATATCAGGAAGTGATTCAATAACCAAACCATGAAGATGAGGGAAACAGTTGCTGATGCTAAGCTGAGAACAGAGATGACAATCACTGAGCAGCAGTATGGCTTCTTTGTTTGTTCGCTTTGAGTATGTTGATGGAGAAGTATAGGGAAAGTCAGAGGGTGCCTCGTCGTGCTTTTATGGATCTAGACAAAGCTTATGATAGGATCTGATCCCAAGTCAATGGCAGAGAGGTACGTGAGGGTGGTGCAGGACATGTATGAGGACAGCGAGATGGTGGCGGCGTGTGTGGTAGGAGTGACAGATGGGTTCAAGGGTGGAACCAAGGTGAGCCCCGTTTGTTTGCAACGGTGATGGAAAGACTGACAGATTACATCAGGCAGGAGTCTCTGTGGACTATGATGTTTGCAGATGACATGTGATCTGTAGTGAGAGTAGGGAGCAGGTGAAAGAGAGCCTGGAGAGGGGGGTGGTATGCGCCTGTAACAGGAAGCTGGTGCGGGTGGAGAGACTGGCAAAGCTAGCTAGGGTTAGCACTAGCCGTGCCCGGGTAACTCACACGCTTAGCCGACAAGGTGTAGAATATAGTGTCTTTATTTGGCAGAACTTACGGCCGTCAAACGCCAGGCCTCCACGGCTCTACATAACCAGGTCACACATGACAATGGGAACAGAGCATCCCGCGATCAGCTTGTCACAAAGTAGAGCTCGCGCTCCAAGATGTCGGCTGGTTGAGCATCAGTGGTGTTCTGCAGTGGTTGTCCAACATACACCACAACAAGCAAGAAGCACCACCTTGTGGCAACATTCAGCCTTACAACCCATACCTTTTGCTCTGGCTGTTACATATTCCCCCCTGGTTACAATAAGGCTGTCCTCAGCCGTACACAGCAGAAAAATCAGCCACCCAGCACTTAACGTGTGGTCATACATAAATCACATAGAAAAGTGCGGTTACATACAGGGAAACACATCACAATCAGCATACTGACACACATATCAGTAAACAGAGCAAACAATCTCACAAAATCGTCTTGAGTATGTTGAACTACTGTACAGCCACATAACAAGCACACAACAGAGTAAGGCGAATGAGTGCGCTTCTCAATACAAATCCAAACTGCATTATAAAAGAGAATAGGAAATCAAAACAAATGCGGGAGGCAAAATCAAGCAGTGGAGAAACCATGACCACTGGACCAGGAAACAAAATAAAATACAAAAAGCATTAAACAAAATCTTCCCTTGAATCACTCAACAGGTGGCACACAACAGGTGAGACACTTAAGGCAATTGGAACACTCAAAACACAGCGAAACTGTTTTCTATTCCAGGTCGAGTCTTTTAGTGTGGTGAGGGTTTGTCCACCTCCTATCCGACCAACCAGACGTAATTCTGGGGCAACGTCTCGGCCTTAGTTTATACCGGTTCACATAATCCGGGCCGGCGTCAGACACATCCTCATCAGGGCTGTGCCTAGTGTTGTCATCCATACCACATTCAGCATCATCAGGCATAGTGTAGCACACATCCGCTGTCAGCAAACCAGCTTGGGTGTCAGCCTGGGAGGTGTGTAAAACAGAGTCTGAAGGTCCTGTGGTCCCGTATCCCGTCATGGTAGGGACAGAGACCCTGGCAGGGGAAGCTGAGTCCCAAGTGTGGAAAGGCTGCATGTTAACTACGTGAAAAACACCAGCATCCTCACCAGTATCCAGCCTGCTCAGCCTGTAGTTGACATCTCCAAGCTTGCGAGTGACACGCAGTGGGCCAGTGTACAGGGGTGCTAGTTTTGCAGTAAAGTTAGCCTGTGCATCAGACTTGGGGTGGGACTTTACTTTAACCAGGTCACCAACAGCATATGTAGCCTGACGACGTCTCAAGTCATAATAATGTTTCTGTCTCTTGTGACTGTGGGCAAGGGCTACTCTGGCATGATCGTGGGCCTCTTGAAGGGAGGCTCTAAGAGTCTCTGGGTATGGCACAGTGGATTCATCTACCTCGGAGGAGGAAGGTTGTGTAATGAGGTCAAGCGGGGTTTCCAGCTCCCTACCATACAACATCATGGCGGGGCTCAGTCCGGTGCTGTCATGGGGGGCTGTACGCAATGCGAAACAGATCTGGGAAAGAAACTTATCCCATGATGTGTGTTTGTCTCCAACATAAGCACGTATGGCAGTTTTGAGTGTCCTATTCACCCTCTCCGTCGCATTAGTCTGAGGATGGTAGGCCGTGGTAAGGCGATGCATGGACCCAAGTGCAGAGAGGACATGCTCGAACAACTCGCTTACAAACGGCGAGCCCCTATCTGAGATAAGATATGTGGGGGTACCGTGTCTGGCAAAAACTTCACTGACAAACTTACTGGCTGCCACCTGTGCTGTAGCCTCTCTAACAGCA
This sequence comes from Pterophyllum scalare, assembly GCA_024447675.2. Classification (NCBI taxonomy): domain Eukaryota; kingdom Metazoa; phylum Chordata; class Actinopteri; order Cichliformes; family Cichlidae; genus Pterophyllum; species Pterophyllum scalare. The sequence goes on along the minus strand of JAMQGT020001755.1, from coordinate 1,388 downwards.
CACACCTCAACCCACTTAGAAAAATAGTCAACAAAGACCAGCAAATAGGCATTCCCTGAAGCAGTACGAGGCAGTGGCCCGACAAAGTCCACCCCTGTGTACTCCCAGGGCTTTTGGGGCGTGATAGGAACCATGAAACCAGCTGGTTTCCTTTGGCTTGGTTTAGTGAGCTGACAGACCGAGCAGGAAGCAACATAACGCTTGACATCCCCAGTCATCTGTGGCCAGAAAAACCTGGACTGCAGTCTCACCAGTGTTTTAGAAGTACCAAGGTGACCCGCGGTGGGGTGATCGTGGTAGTAGCTGAGCAAGGTACTACGGAGTGATGTAGGAGCATACAATTTAAGTTCCTTCAATGGATGCAACCCACACTTGCGTTTTGGGTCTTTATAATAGAGTAGACCATCATACACAGTGTATAACGAGGAGTCGCTCTCATTCATGTTATCGAGGTCCACTTCATTACCTCTGAGCAGCTGGCCAGTGATTGGGTCATCCAACTGCAATCGCTTAACATGTTCGCGATCCGCCAGTAACACTGGAGGCAAAGTACGGAGATCCAAACCACCTATGACAGCGTATTCAGGCAAAAGATCTGTAGGAGTGCCGCAGGAAAGGGGCAGAGGGTTGCGGGAAAGTGCATCTGGCACTCTGTTGTTCACACCAGATTTGTGCACTATGCTGAAGTCAAAGTCCTGGAGTCGTAAGGACCATCGGGCTAGTCGGCCGGAAGGGTTAGGCCGGGACATTAGCCACTTGAGGCTGCTGTGATCAGTAAAAACAGTCACATGAAGGCCCTCAACATAAGGTCTGAAATGTTCAAGAGCCCAAATAACAGCCAAACATTCCTTCTCGGGGGTAGAGTATGGCTTTTCCGCTTTGTGCAGAGAGCGACTTGCATAAGCAATAACAACCTCTCGACCCTCTTTATCCTTCTGCATCAAGGCTGCCCCCAGGCCAATGTCACAAGCATCGGCGTGAATGAAGAAAGGTTGTCCAAAGTCAGGAAATCTGAGGACAGGTGCCGAAGTGACACTTTTTTTTAAGAGGTCCATGGATTTCTGACATTTATCATCCCAGTGAAAAGCTGTGTCTTTCCGGGTGAGTGCGTGAAGTGGCTCAGCATGGCGTGCATAGTTCTCCACAAACCTGCGATAATATCCAGTCAGGCCAAGAAACTGTCTGACATGCTTGACGCTGGATGGGGTATCAAACTCCAACACGGCTTTGACCTTGTCCTCATCAGGATTTATACCATAAGGAGTGATGCGGTAGCCGAGGAAGACAAGCTCACTCAAGCAGAACTGACATTTCATAAGTTTCAAAGAAAGACCTGCAGATTTGAGCCTTTGGAGCACTTCCCCCAGATCAGCCAGGTGTTGTTCAAA
>JAMQGT020001754.1:0-19407 GCA_024447675.2 Pterophyllum scalare | reverse complement strand
TACATATTAGCCTTTCGTTCAGTTACGTATTGCTTGTTCCCTTGTTATTTCATGACAGTTTAAGCAGACAAAAGATCTGAAGTTGATTCCAAGTGTTTAATTTGCATTTGCACCAGAACTCTTGAGGTCCAGAGACATGTTCACTCAGGACAATTGAAATAAGCCTAAACAAATCAATAGATCAAATTGATGGAAAAAACTTTAGGAGTGTCTGGTACATTCTTAAAATAAGGAATGTATCGGCCAGCTCAGCATCACTAGCAGAAAGACCAGAGAAGACAATTAAAGTAGATCACTGAATTCTTTCCTTGGTTAAGAAACCCAGTCAAAACATCTAGCCAAGGCATACTCTGGAGGGGATATATATGAGCATATCATTGTGGAGGTCTACAACCATGAGATGCCTAAAATCAGCTTTCAGTATTGCAAAGGTGGCAAGATCTCCACAGTAATCTATATTCTGAACACCTAATGTGGTCTGGAGTAGGTTATGTCCAGAGTTTCAGTTTAAAATTATCTGGAAGTGCCACATTTTCATTGATTCTTTTATTGAAAGTTACAGCAGAGCAAACTGTGTCACACTGTCACTGGAATGTTTAAGTATTTAGATAGTAAGGTGATCTTTTTTTTAAATTTATTTTTAACACTGGTGAAATTGCTGCTACTACAATAAAGGCTAGAAAACTGATTATTTAGTTTTAAAGCTATTTGCCACCAAGACACTATTTACTCAAATAAATAGGGTATTTACTCATCAAATCACCAGATTAAATTTTTCTGGCACTTTACTCTTGTTGTATTTACAGCACCAGTATTGTAGTTGCAACAATTTGCAATTGCTTGGTCATTGCAGACTTCCTCAGTCACCTGTAGTTTGCAAGAAAGACAACAACTGGTCTGCAAACACTCACAATTTTAGTCTCCAAGCAAAAGTGAAATAGAAAAGTATAATGCAAGCTGGCAATGGAGAAGTCTGCCTTCCTAAGAAAAGGCTGTGTTTTACAACTGCAACCAAGAACATTCAGAAGGAGACTTTCACTTTGAAGGCAAATGGTTTCTGCCATTTAGAGAAAATTATACAGGTACCAATTTTTCATGCTAAAGAAAATGTTTGAACAGAAGTCTAGTTTTCTGTGTCATTTATATAGCCACTAAACACATGAGCACAGTGTTCAAGAACCCAAAATGTCTAAATCAAACATGACAATTAAAAAACTGGATCTTTTCTATAAAGCTAAGGACGGATCAGTCATGTCTTATCTTAATGGACTATGACCCTGCAATTCAATTCAATTCAATTTTATTTATATAGCATTAAATAACAACAAACAGTTGCCTCAAGGCACTTTGTATTGTAGGTGAAAGACCCTCTACACTAATTGCAGGAAAACCCAACAGTCAAAACAACCCCCTATGAGCAAGCACTTAACGGAACGGTGGGAATGAAAAACTCCCTTTCAGCCAGGCACAACCTCCAGCAGAACCAGCTGCTCAGGGAGGGGCAGTCATCTGCTGCGACCGGTTGGGGCTGAGAGGAGAGAGACAGGACAAGACATGCATGTGGAAGAGAGGCAGAGATCACTAATTGGAATGGCAGAAAGTGGGTGGAAGAAAGAGAGGTGAATGAAAGAGCACAACTTAACCCAGAGCATAACTAAGGGGTGGTTCCAGGGTCACCTGATCCAGCCCTAACCATAAACTTTATCAGAAAGGAAGGTTTTAAGCCTAATCTTGAAAATAGAGAGGGTGTCTGTCTCCTGAATCCAAGCTGGGACCTCAGGCGCCATGAGGCGACTGTTGTGATTTGGCACTAATTGAATTGAATCGAATTGAATTGAATTGAATTGAATTGAATTGAATTGAATTGAATTGAATTGAATTGAATTGAAAGCTGAAGACGCTGCCTCCCATTCTACTCTTAAGTATCCTAGGAGCCACAGAGTAAGCCAGCAGTCAGAGAGCAAAGTGCTCTATTGGGGTGATACGGTACTATGAGGTCCTTGAGATAAGATAGGTTGATTATTTGAAAGACCTTGTCTGTGTGAGGAGAAGGATTTTAGGTTCTATTCTGGATTTAACAGGGGAGGCCAATGAAGAAAGGCCGATATCGGAGAAATGTGCTCTCTCCTTCAAATCGCCCCTGTCAGTACTCTAGGTGATGTTAAAATACTACCATGCATGGGTTTCATGAATGCCTATTTTAAAGAATAATACATGTTAATTTACTGCTTACACTGTCCCTAAGACTATGTAATGTTAGAAACCAGGGCTGAGTCTTGGAAAGGCAGAAGTAATATTTAGTTTCTTTGGCTGAGAAATTTTTCCCAAACAACATCATCTAACATTTTCTATCATCGGCCCTTTTACTGGTTTGCTGACAATTTGTTGCGATCACACCATTTTTTTGCCAGTCTTTTATATCAGCAATTTAATCTGGCATACTCATTAAAAATATTATTCTTGGATTACACATCACCTCGGTGCATGTTGAATGAAAATAACATTTCATTAACTTAGTTCAGAACTGCAAATCTAATTGCTGTGATATCTGTTTAAATGTATATGCATATTTGTAATTGTGTGAGTTTTTGTGTGTGTGCTTTTATGTCCAGTGAATAAAAGAAAGCATTTAATTGCATTGTTCTTTGATCAAGGCATGTTTATAGTGGGTGAAAGTTACATTAACCTTTTCATCAGCCCTGACATTTCCTCTCCTCCAAAATGGAAAATTAAAGACCATTGGAAAGTCATTAGTGAAATTTACTGCATCTGTTGGCTGGTCAGCCATTAGAAAGGCTGCGGGACTATTCACAATCTTCAAGTCACTTTTTATTGTTTAAAGGAGAAGTACATGTTGATAAAAAGCTTTTACATTTTATCTCAATTCAAATTATATGTATAAGCAAAAAAGGTTGTGAAAGACAACTTTCAATTCAATTCAATTCAAATTATATATAGTGCCAAATCACAAGAACAGTCACCTCAGGGCACTTTATACAGTGGGAAAAACCAGGCTTAAGGCAGGGGTGAGGGGAAAAAGCAAAGAAAAGAAGAGAAAGGGAAAAGAGAGGGCATATGGATGCAGGGCAAAACACTAAGAGATAAGAAGACAAAAATGTAATGATCTTAGCTAAAGCAACATAACTAAGAGATGGTTCAGGGTCACCTGATCCAGCCCTAACTACAAGCTTTATCAAAAAGGAAAGTTTTAAGTCTAATTTTAAATGTTCAATCTTAAAAAGTTCCACAGGAGAGGGGCCTAAAAGCTGCCTCACTTTCTACATTTCAAAACTCTAGGAACCACAAGTAAGCCAGCAGTCTGAGAGCAAAGTGCTCTGTTAGAATCATACGATTCTATGATAGGGCCTGGTCACTCAAGACTGTCTTCTGCTAGGCAGAATGTAAACGCTGGCATCCTCAAAAGAGTGCCCTTTCTCCTTTAGATGCGTCGAGGTGGCTCTTCTATGTTGTGCCATTCATTTGTGAAGAGGCTGTTTGGTTTCTCTAGTGTAGAGGTCCAAGCACTCTTCACTGCACTGGACAGCATACATGATGTTGCTTATCTTGTGTTTGGGGGTTTTGTCCTTGGGATGGACCAGTTTTTCGTCCATCTTAAGGACAAAACAGTTTGGACCGGGAAGACGGATGGTTTGAAAGAGTTGTAAAAGAAGCATCCATGTCCACTGTGAACAACCATCACTGAACAGAGGAGGTGGTTTACGTCACCAACTTTCCCCTACTTACAATGCTGTCCTGAGCTACCTCCCCAGGCACCTCAACCCCCATTCACACCCATCTTCAGGTGACCTCAATAGGTCACTTTATAGAATGGGGCAAAGTCCCAAATTGGTTTCACCTGAAACCACAGATTGTAATGACCCAGGCCTCCTTTCACACCTTGGCACATGTGATTATGCACATGAACAAGAGAGAGCCACTACCACCTCCAGGGGACTACGCCCAGTGAGGGTTAAATACCTGGGTCTCTCCACCTTTTGGTTTTAGAACTGAAGAAACCTTTCGTTTGAGAGGTGAACGTCTTCAAGAAACAAAAAGAAGTCCAGTCGCCTTTTTTTCAAGCTCCAGAGACTAGTCTGACCTGGATGACATAGTTACTGACTAGTGATACAATTTTTAATCACCAACAGGGGCAGTCGCACTGAATTTAGACGAGCCCACTGCTCGAACATGAAAGGCGTTCTGCCTCACAGGTGAGGCAATAGATGACAGACCATCCATTCAGTCATTTGATCCAGTCATTTTCTTGCCCGCCTTCTGCAAATCACTTAGTCTCTGTTTCCTGTGCTTCTAATCTCTGCGCTGTCATTTAGCCCTTCAGTCTCTCATTCATGATACCCACCTCCTTACCATCTCTACCTGGTCCTGGTCACTCAGAGAGTCCCATCTACGTCTTAACCTGCTTCATCTTCTCCACCAATAGTGTCTAGACTCTAGGGAGTGCTGTTTTACTCTCCTACCATTTTGGGATTCTGCTATGTAGCTTCATTGAAATCTAATCACCAAAAAGTGTATTACTCAAAGTCAGAGCTTCAATAAGTTGTCTACAATTGTTTCAAATGATCTATCTTCACTCCTTTTCCTTTAAAAACAGCACAGAGCATCTACACTGGGGGGCATGAATCCTACATGGTAGCCTTTAATACCGCTCTCAAACCCATCAAAGGCTGCATTTCCAAACACAAAACCATGAACTAAAACCGTTACATGGTGGAAGGCAGATAATTTTGTCCGCCACCCTATGGATGACATCATTCACAGTGGACTATGGGATGCCAAAGGCTCTTCACACAAAAAATATAAGAGGCTGCACTTGCAAGCCAAAAAAGGATTATTAGAAGTGGTCAAATGATGAGCAAAGGACATAAATCAGCTGGGCTGATGGAGGTGGATCTCTGGCTGAAAGTATTTGTGGTCATCAAAGTAGAAGGCCAGGAACATGGAGGTTCAGTGCACAATACAGTGAACAAAGATAATGAAACCTGATAGCATGGTGTCATGAAAATAATCAGATATCACACTATTATAAAAATTTCACTGTATGGGTTGTAAGAACAACATTGATGCAATGTCTCACTTTGTCTGTGAGGGGTTAGTCTGACAACAGTCTGAAGGTGTGGGAGTTTATTGTTCACACTGAGAATTCAAAATGATACATTTATCTATTATAAATACAAATTCAAAGTTGGAGCATCATCTTGAGGCCACTGTTGCTGTGATTTGGCACCATATAAATAGAATTGAACTGAATCTTTTCAGTTTCATCCCTGTTGCACATAAATGCCAGATGTAGGGAAAAAATTATACAAATTTAAACTCATATGTTCAAACTGATATTTATTTATTTTTTTTAATTTTGCCATATGGCAGTTGGTATAGGCTCCAGTCCCCTGCAAGCCTGAATTATATAAGTGTAAGAAAATGGATGGATGGATGGATGGATAAAAACAAACAAACAAACACTCCAGTTTAAGGTAACTAGAATTTTCTGCCAATTATTTCATGGTTCAGGCGTTACAGGGTTAATGCCACCATTCCCTACGCTACACTCCGTTACTGGCACATACCAATTTCCTTAAAGGAAATGTTATGAAGTCTTGCTCTATTAGTAACAGCCATAGAAATGTGACAACATAATTCTTGTATTTATTGCCTGCCTACATCAAGTCTTAATGAGCAAGTCTCAAGTTCCTCAATTTGCAGCATAATTTAACTTTGAAAATCCAGGGTTAAATTTAAAGTTACGTTGCAAAGCCTCAAATTCTGCTTCATAATACAGAACTCCAGCTGTCTTCAAGAAAGCAGGAACAAAGAGCACTGGCTGGGTGTAACAACGTTATGCAATGCTGCCACCTTGTGATCCAAGTCTAATGGTAAGCCAATTCAACTCCGGTGCCATAAGGACACAACAACTGCCTAGTCGAGTTATCTGCTCTTTTATTTTAACAATTTATTGACATTAATAGTCCTGTTTTTCTTAAGTAATGTAGAAACTGTTTTATGTTACTTGCTATATTAGTAGTAGTAGTAGTAGTAGTTGAACTGCTACAACAACAAAAAAATTCTAAATATGGGATAAATAAAATATTTATTATTACATTTAAAGATCTGACTTAAAACTTTTCTTTTTGATAAAATTCTGGATGTTGTGGGGCTGTCTTGGTTGACACGCCTCTGCAACATTGTGTGGAAATCTGGGGCGGTGCCTCTTGATTGGTAGACTAGGGTGGTGGTTCCCATTTTTAAGACGGTAGACTGGAGTGTGTGCTCCAACGATCGGTGGATCACCCTCCTCAGCCTCCCTGGGAAGGTCTATGCCATGGTGCTGGAAAGGAGAGATTGACCATTATTGTCATTAATAATTTGGACTCATTTGCAGTGGGTGTTGGGCTCCATCAGGGCTGCTCTTTGTCACCGATTCTGTTCATATTTTTATGGAATTTCTAGGTGGTGGAAGGCTTCCATTTTGGTGGCCTCAGAATCTCATCTCTGCTCTTTGGGGATGATGTGGTCCTCTTGGCTTCATCAGGTGGTGGCCTCCAGCTTGCACTGGAACAGTTCGCAGCTGAGCGTGAATCAGCGGGAATGAGAATTAGCACCTATAAGTCTGAGGTCATGGTCATCAGCTGGGTTGCACATTGTTTAAGTATCTTGGGGTGATGGAAGAGTGAACAGGAGATTGACAGATGGATTGCGGCCACAGCTGTAGTGATGTAGACATTGCACCGGTCCATCATGGTAAAGAGAGAGCTAAGCATAAAAAGGGAAGCTGTCTCTTTGGGTTTCTCTGCTTTGTCTGCTGTCCCCACAACTGGTATTCACTAAGCACGTGATAAGTTGTGGCCATCTTTCTGATGTACTCAGGGATCTTTGTTGTTTCCTGGATAGTGGTTCTGATACTCATTAGTCCTCTGCCTCCTTCCTTCCTCTTAGCATACAGTCTCAGGGTGCTGGATTTGGGGTGAAACCCTCCATGCATGGTAAGGAGCTTTCTTGTCTTGATTTCAGTGGCTTCTATCTCCTGGTTAATTATTGCAACAGCCCTGGGATATGTGTGATTTTTTAGGCTCCTTGTTTTAGCGTTTATTGTTCTGTACTCCCTTCCTAAGTGTAGCAGCTGGAACAATGGTCCCTGTTGATATATATGGGCTGAGGGTCAGATTTGCTTCAGTTTCTCCCAAAGTCCACTATTATTAGTTTTTGTGGTGTTGAGGACCAGGTTGTCATTCCTGCACCACAGTGCCAGTTTTTTCACCTTGTCCCTGTATTCAGACTCATCACCCCCTGTGCCCACTTCATGATGGAGTTGCTTGGGTGGGTGGGGGTGTAGTGTGTGGTGTGTGGAGAGTGGAGAGTGTACAGTAGAGAACTTAACACACATCCCTGTGGGGAGCCAATGTTGAGGCTGAGAGATGGGATCATAGTTTGACTCTCTGTGGGCAGCCTGTGAGGAAGTCCAGATGGAGTGTGGGAGGCTAAGATTGATTAAATTTGTTTCCAGTCTCTTAGGGATGATTGTATTAAAATGCTGAGCTGAAGTCAATGAAAACACGCCTGGTATAACCATCCTTCTGTTCCAAATTGGTGAGGGTTGTGTTGGATATTGTGGCTGTGGCATCCTCTGTTGAACTGTTATCCCTGTATGCTAACTGGTGGGGGTCAAATAGAAGTCCTTGAATCATGTGACTTCTGATCATTTTCTCAAAATACTTCATAATGACTGTAGTGAGAGCCACTGGCAGGAAGCTACTGATGGCAGTCTTTTTTGGGACAGGGATGATGGTTGAAAACTTCAGGCAGGACGGGACAGCGGCCTGTGCTACGGACAGGTTGAATATTTTAGTAAAGACCTCTGTGAGCTGTTCTGCACAGCCTACCTGAACCTACAGTATGTGAAAATGTAATGGCATAACTGTAAACATGCTGGAAACCCTCCCGTGAGGTTAAATTAAAACAATTCTGCAACGAAGCCTGGACCAAAGTTCCCCCACAGTTCCGTGAAAGACTCATTGCCAATTATTGCAAAGGCTTGATTGCAGTTCATGCTGCCAAGGTTGGCACAGCCATGTATAGGCATATCGATGGGTTACTGATCATGTCTTTTAAAAAAAGGAGAATAAATACCAATTAAACATGCCTAAGTGTCTTGCCTAACATTCACACACTCTCACTCTGATGAATACATCTTGGGGTTCAGTATCTTGGATAAGAATACTTTAACATGCAGACCGGATGAGCCAGGACTGAGCCACTGATGCTCTGATTAGTAAATGACCCACTGTTTCCTGAGCAAGAGTGCCCATCTACCTCTGCTTCATTTCTTTACTTTTTGTTTCCAAGGAGTCAGACTTTCATGTAACTTTTAAAGCGGTCTTGAGCAATAGGTGTATGTTAAACCACTCAGCACTGACCTATGAATCATTCAAGCATAAGATGCCTAACTCAAGGGATGAACCAGTGTTGTGTCTACCCATAACAAAATTGCAAAGAACCCATTTTAAAGTGCATCTTTAGACACTTTGTTACTGGCAGCATGTTGTGAGAACATAGCAGATAGTGTGGTATCTGATGTGCTGTGTGTTATAAACTTCATATATGGGTTTTATCTATCATTATAAGAGAGATGCATTATAGCTAAGGCCTTCTTTGCTGAGGCCCTTTACCTTAAAGTCCTCTTCACTGTATGGCCAAATAAGGAAAGGTATGCATTCCAAGGCTCCGTGAGTTGCTAAAAACTGTCTGAAACTGGTTCTATACATGTAGCATGGGGTAATGTACACCAGATGTTGGGGGTAGAGCTATGTGCTATAAAAGTTAGCAAATGCCTCTCTTCTGGAAGAGACAAAGGAGAAAAAGAGATGACAATTGGCAGTCTGTCCCAGGCACAGACTAGGAGTGCTTGGTATGACACCGTTCTTTCTTGTAAATAAATCTGTTATTTAAAGAAGACTCAGCAGAGAATTTCTTCATTACATCCACATGGCATCAATATCAAGAAACAACAGTAATGGGGCGTCACGAACAATAATTCATCCTCAGCAATAGAATAGTAGATGTCCTACTCTGCCTCCTGAGCCAGAGCCTCACACACTTGTGCTTAAGCAATGAAAAAAAATCTGTAACAGTAAGGAGAATTATGCATCTGATGTGAGAAATGCATCAAAGCAATAAAAAAAAAAGAAGTTATGTGAGGCATGGGTGCTTAATTGGATTCAGAATTTCTTGAAGAACTGAATCATTCAAGTTTCTAATTCTTATTCTAATGGTACTGAAAACAGAACTCAGTGTAATGAATCCAGTGTTAGTTAATATCATGAATAATCCAAGATCTTGGAGCTAATTTGGGGTTATCCCTGTCAGCAGATGATGGCACACACTGGTAACTAGGCAGAAATGTTGATCAAGCAAAAAAAAAAGAGGAAGCCTTAAGAAAATATTTGAATGGGGTGAAAAATGGAGATTTAGTATTTCAGTGGATAAAACAAAATATATAAATGACGGTAAGGTGAATGTCACGGTTTACATATTCATGGACAAGAAATTGAGAGGATCAAGAAATTTTAATTTGGGAGTGTGTATTTTGATGAAAGATTAACTTAGAAAAAGCAAATGGCAGCAATTAGAGATTGGATTAAGACTGAATTATGGCTGTTTATGTTTTAGAACAGAAGCCCAATCTAATTTGAAAGGCTGGATGTAATTCAGACTAAAGCCCTGAGAACATGCTTTGGAGCCCTCCATACAACTCCAATCCCACCATTATTCAGAGGGTGAGCTGCTTTAAATACCTGGGTGTCTATGTACATCAGTGACCACACAGCTGGTTAAGAGGCTGAGGGGTGGCTGTAGCTCAGGGAGTAGAGCAGGTCACCTACTGATCGGAAGGTCAGCAGTTTAATTCCTGGCTGCTCCAGGTTGAGTGCAGTGTATCCTTGGGCGAGAAACTGAACCCCAAGTTGCTCTCCAACGCAAATGTTGGAGTATGTGTGAATGTGTTAGACAATAAAAGCACTTAGCTTACTTACACATGGAAGTGCTTTTAAACGTGTTGTATAAGCGCTTTGAGTGCTCAGACAGAGTAGAAAAGTGCTATAAAGGAACTAGTCCATTTACCATTTAGCAGCTGCTGTACTCGCTGAGGAAGTTTGGTATGCCGACCAAGATCCTTAGCAGCTGCATGGTTGAGAACATTGCTGTATCTTTGTTCGGTGTGCGTGCTCTTGAAGAAATCCCTCTCAGTGCATACGTGAAGTCTATTGCAAAACAGACAATATCAAACAGATGGAGTCGTCTGGGAGAGGCAAAAGTCAATCGTCCTGACTCGTAAGACAAAGGGAATGGCAAGAGTTATATAGCCAGTGCCCACATTCTTGACCCTCGACCTTCTACCACATACAGTAGTTTATGGAGAACCAGGTTTAAAAGGTCTTCAGCTTGTTTACCAGTATGTATGTATGGTCGTTCCCTTTTTTTTGGAGAGGGAGAGCGAGCCCAACAAGGAGCTACAATGCCTCATTACATTTTGCTGATGGAAACTATATGCTCCTTCTGAGGTATCCTTTTTTGGACAAGCTCAACGCAGGCCTGAACTCAAGCCTCCATCCTAAAGGAAAAAACATACATAGATGAAGTTTAACATAGCAGATTAGACACCGCAGTATCTTGGCCAGCTGCATCACCGTGTGGTACTGCAGTGCTAATGTTACAGAACACGAATGCATGGAAATTGTGGTGAAGCCTGCTGAAAGGATCATTAGGACTCCACTGCCCTCTCTGCAGAGCATCTACTATTGCAGAGCCCACAGCACAGCTGCCTCCATCATCAACAAGGACCCTGACCCACCCTCAGTATGGACTATTCACACTCCTACACTCAGGAGGTACAGAAGTGGTAAATCCAGGATGTGTAGACTAAAGAACTCTTTCTTCTCCACTGCCATTAACCTCCTAAAGATGTAACAGAAGTTTATAACCTTGATCTACCTCATTTACAGCTACACACACTGCTGTTAACTGCACATACAACTGATGTAGCATATCAGATTGCACATAGGCTATTGCACCTCAAAGTCTTTATTTGTGTAGTTATGCATACATGTATATATTTATTATGAGGTGGCTGTGGCTCAGGAGGTAGAGCAGGTCACCTACCAATCGGAAGGTTGGCAGTCTGATTCCTGGCTGAATGCCAAAGTATCCTTGGTCAAGATACTGAACCCCAAGTTGCTCTCCAACACAAGTGTTGGAGTATGAATGTGTGGGAATGTTAAACACTAAAAAAAGCACTTAGCTTAGATTCATAAGGAAGTGCTTGTATGAATGGGTGTGAATGGGTGAATGCAAATGTGCTGTATAAGCACTCTGAGTGCTCAATTAGAGTAGAAAAGCACTGTGTAAGAACTTTACCATTTACTACTGTATTTTCCATATGCTGTTTTTTTATATAAATGTTACTATTTATATTTTGCATATGTTTTACTAAATTATCATTTATCTGTTTTACATGTGGTTCTTTTTTGCCTGGCATCTGTTACGAACAGCAAAGGCAGCATTTCAGTGTACAGGGAAACATGTTTCTTTACGTGACTGTGTGCATTTTCAAACCTGAAACTTGAAAAGACTATTAAGATACAGTTCTGTGTAAAAATGAGCACAAAGCACAGGGTGTTATTGACCAGACTTATGATGGGGGTTTGAATCATGGGCTGGCACTGATGGGAAAGCATCCTGAAAGCAAATGAAACTTTTGACAAAGCTCCATCTGTGTTGTTTAAAGAAACCTTATGTGTGTGGAATTATCAGGGATAGACATTACAGACTACTCTTAGAGGTCAAAATGCAACATGGATCATCAGGGAACCATTAATTCTATGTTCAGGTTTCTGCACAGTACCAGGCTTTATGGATTTGGTTCTCCTAGCAATTCTACGAATGACCTGATGGGGGCAGCCATTAGCATTTGATGCGTGCAGTCTGCCAGAAATCCCATAGAAGAAGAAAAAGCTGAAGGCGCAATATGGTGGAGGGGTTCCGCTGTATGCTGCATTCCCGCGCTTGTTTTTAGAAAGTTGAGTTAACAGACAGCGTAAAGCCATTGTCAGTAGGTCCTTCCCAGCGCGTCAGCCGCAGTCCAAGTTCCCGGAATTCCCAGAAGAAAACCTGTGAGCTGTTACTGTATTTTAACTTTTTCCCAAACGTGACTGCCGCCTATAGCCCAAAAAATGTCCAAAGTGGAAGTAATAAGGGTGCTGGTCAATCAACGCCTGACTGCAGTGGCGGAAGAGATCGTTGAACTGTTTGAAAAAACGATAGCAGAGTACCAAGACAGCCTGGCTCGGTTATCGGAGGAAACGGAGCGCCGGCTGCTCGATACGGCGGGAGGACCTTCGCATATGGCAGGTCGGTTACGCTAGTCCTCCGATGCTGATTCTTGCTCCCACCCACTGCTGGTTGGTTATTTTGGTGATATCGTTTAGTGCTAGCGAGTGAAAGACGGACTAAGATCGTGCACGTTGTGTCAGATGAAAGGCACGGACGACATTAAACGGTCATTTGACGGTAATCTGCTTTTTCCTCGTAACTGAGCTTAATTACACACCGGCGGTCTGTAGGAATACATGAAATAATTTAAAACGATGCAAGACTAGATGTGCAGAGAAGATACTGTCCATTAATTAGACATTGCAGAGTCATTATCACTGCGGATAGTTCGATGTAGGTTAGGGGTAAAGGAGAGCATCACGTTGTTTCTGATACCAGCTTCACAGTAGCTCACCAGACTTCTTTAAGGACATTCAAAGCTCCTCTTTGGATGTTTCTGCCTTGTGGTCAGTTCTCTGTCAGAATGATCCCACACTGCATGAGTAATGTCAAGGTCTGGGCCGTTCTTCCACTGAGACCATTTCTGATGAGGCTTCAGTGAACAGTAGATGGGCAGATTCATAGACAGATAGATCCAGCTGTCATTCATCTGATCTTTATGTAGGAGAGACCAGGGTATCCATACGTGAAGCTGACATGTTCAGATGCCATCACGTTAATGAAAAGGAGTGCATCTCAGTAAGGGGCTTAAGTCAAAATGCAGGCTATTTGAAGTCATAATAAGATCAGAGCATGCAGTTTTTAGGAAGATCACATGAACAGAAGTGCTCTCCAAGTATTTGGCTGTATTTTTTTTTTTTATTTCTTACAGAATTCCAGCAGGTGTTGATCATAAACAATGTACCACCTAAAGAACAAAACTTGGGGCTTCCTTTGAACGGCGCATACTTGGGTACCCACCACATTAAAGAAGAGCGGGAAGAAATGTGGAGTAGCCAGGAGGGAGAGCAACTTCAAGGAGTGGAGAAATCCACTTTTAGCTGTGTCCCTTCAAAGAGTGAGAGCCAAGAGGGACAGCAGAACATTCCATACATTTTAAAAGGTAAGTTTAAGTTTAATTTGTTAATGTGATGCTTTAAAAAGTAAACAGGCTTTGAACCCAAGTGCTTCAAAAACATGCAGCATAAAAACATAATCACGTCTTGAATAATCAATCCCTCATCATATCTTCATGATGTTTTAGTACCATATCACCCCAATAGAGCACTTCGCTCTCAGTCTGCTGACTTACTTGTGGTTCCTTGGAATCTTAAGAGTAGAATGGGAGGCAGAGCTTTTCAGGCCCCTCTTCTGTGGAACCAGCTCCCAGCTTGGATTCAGGAGACAGACACCCTCTCTATTTTTAAGATTAGGCTTAAAACTTTCCTTTATGGTCAAGCTTATAGTTAGGGCTGGATCAGGTGACCCTGAACCACCCCTTAGTTATGCTGCAATAGGCCTAGGCTGCTGATGGGTTCCCATGATGCACTGGGTGTTTCTTTTTCACTCACCTTTTTTTTCACTCTGTTTGTACCCCACTCTGCATTTAATCATTAGTTATTATTAAACTCTGGCTCTCTTCCACAGCATGTCTTTTCTCCTGTCTCCCTCCCCTCACCCCCAACCAGTCATTGCACATGACTGCCCCGCCCAGAGCCTGTTTCGGCTGGAGGTTTCTTCCTGTTAAAAGGGAGTTTTTCAGTCCTACCGTCGCCAAGTGCTTGCTCATAGGGGGTTGTCTGATTATTGTAGGATGTTTAACGTACATTATAAAGCGCCTTGAGTAAATAAAATTGAATAGTGTTCTGGAAATAAGACAAAGTAAATATAGAAACAAGCTAAACCTACTTTCAGTTGCTCCATTATTCAAAAGGGTTTCCACAATGAGTCGCTCCACATATTTGATTTGGCAGATTTTTTTTTACGCAGGATGCCCTTCCTGACGCAACCCCAAAGGGATTTGTGTCTCAGGATCTTTTGCTTGTTAGGTGAATGTGTAAGCCGCTAGACTATAGAACCTCAATATAGAAACAAGCTAAAAAAGAAAACAACAATTAAAGAAAGCTAAACACACACAAAAGAATAAACTTGAGTTTAAAGGTATGTCTTAAAAGACTCAGCCTGTCAAATGGCCACTCACAGACTATTCCCAGGTACTGCTGCAGAGAAAGCCCTGTCCCCAGATAGCTAACATGTCACGGGGGGGGGGGTGAGCAGCCTGTTGTAGGAATAGTATAGGTACTTTTTCAGCATTGATAAAGATACTGCTTATTGATTGATGCTGCTGTGCCTGTGTTGGTGTAAAAGGTAATAGTGGTCATGGCTGCTTTTGATACACTGGCAAGCTCACCAACCTCATACTAAGTAAGTGTGACGGTGTTTGGTAATAAAATTCTGACTGTGGGCAACTGACTTCAAAGCGGGCCACTTAAGTTCATATTAACTAATTTGTTGGGATCTTGTAATAACAGCCACAAAGGAATGACTGCAGCTCCACCTGTTTTGAACTGAAGCGCTCACTGAAATTCTTCGTAGTGAATTGATTTTAATGTCTGACTTAAATCCCTCAAAGAAGCTGCGTTCTTGTCATAAATTAGGAACATTTAAATAATTGTTAAAAACTACAGACTTAATTTTAAACCCATAGAAAAACCATAGCAAGTGTTACCTTGTGGTGTGAGGTTGCTTACTTGGATTGGAAAAGCCCATCCATGTCGGGTTCAGAATGTGTCCTCGTGAAGCTGCGTCACTAAAGCAGAATGCTGGATTTGGTGTGTACATGCAGATGTATTCTGATGGTTTTACTCTGCCCAGGGAGTAGAGCAGGTCATCTACTGATCGGAAGGCTGGTGGTTTGATTCCTGGCTGCTCCAGTCTGCATGCCAAAGCATCCTTGGGCAAGATACTGAACCCCAAGTTGTTCTCTGTTGCAACCGTCAGAGTATGAATGTAGTATGCACTTAGCTGTAGAAGGAAGTGCTTGTATAAATGGGTGTGAATGGGTAAATGCAAACATGTTGTATAAAGTGCTTTGAGTCCTCAGAGTAGAAAAGCGCTATATAAAAACTAGTCAGTTTACCATTCCATGAAACTTCCCTTTCAGTGTGATGCTGATTTCATTAGCTGTAGTAAAGTTAGCCAATGCTTTTGAATATTCTGCCCTGTTAGCCATGCTGAGAACACAGCATGTGAACGCACAGCACAGTCAGTTGTGATCGCTTGATTGTTAGCCTCTTGAGTGTTATTGTTACTAGAAGGTGGTTCTAAAAGCCGATACAGCCTGCAGGGAGAAAAAGCTAAACATTTTATTTGTGAGTGCAGCTCACGGGCGGCGGCATTAATTTGTGAGAAAAAAAAAATGAAGTGCATTTTTTTTTCTTGCATTATTTTTTTTCCCCAATGAGCTGCTGTCATTGATGAATGACGTACTTAACAGCAGCTGCGGGTCTGTTGAAACAAACGGGCAGCGGCAGCGTTATGGCGCCGTAGGGGTGACGCAGCATAAGTCAAGTGTAAGCACAAAGGTGGCCAAGGTACTGTTTTCTCTGGAATTGTCAAGTATAACATAACTGCTTATTGCTTTTGTTTAACAATTACAACTCAAGCAATAAGCACTTATTACTCTTCAGGAGCCTGTACAATATTGTCACATAATAAATTTGAAAATCAAAAGTACTGTTTGCCTTGGATGTTGGTCCGAGCTCCGGTTTTCCACTGTGTAACCACATGAGCAGATCAGTTTCCATGCAGCGTTTGCTCTCCCTGTCATACAGAGTGTAACTAGCGAGAGCTCCAGAGGTGCTCGGATGAGGTATCTGTTTGCTTTTGGGTACGTGACTGGCTGCTCCTTGTGTCTTCATAGTCTGGTTGTATTCAGGATGCTTTTGCCTCAAGCGATGAAGCGAGTTTTGTTGTTTCCGCCTTCAGCAGGAACAGTTTTGTGCTTTGTTGGAGGCTGATACGTGGCTCTTGCTCACAGACACGTTTTTCTCATTGTTGTGTCGACTAGGCAATGTAAACACGTAGTGTCACTATATCACGCAAATGTTTATGCTGGGATTGTCGCAGACGGTGTGATAAGCCAAGCCAAGCCAATTTTATTTATGAAGCACTTTAAAAACAGCAAGCGCTGACCAAAGTGCTGAACAAAGAAGACAGGAACAACAGTACACAAGGGAAGTGCAGGTAGAAACACATAGGATAAAAGCATCGATAACAGACATAGTTTATAATTAATCAAATAATAAAACAGTATAAAGTAGCTAGGTAAAATTAAATTTAAAAAAAGGCACAGCCTTACTAATATTATATTAGAATGTATTAATGTTGCGTGAATACCAGTAAGAGCACCATGTCTCCAGGCACTTATGAGTACTTGTGTACTGACGAGTCTGGTACCAGTACCAATTTAATACCAGTCTTCAATACCCATCCCTTAATGGCACCAGAGCCAAAGCTGAGTTAAAAAAAACAAATCCATAAATTTACATTTAATATGAAATTGTGAGGTTCAAATATGGAGGTGATATTAGTATTATTATTGGTATTGTATTATTGACTAAGCTAAATCTTGACACTTGTTTTCCAGTGCTACATGGAGACTGTCAGCAGATGCAGGGGTATAATCAAGAGGTTCCCTTTGAGGAGCACGCGAGGACCCCTGCTCTGAAACGGGAGGACCCAGATCACTCCAGTGACGTGGAACAGGAGAAAATCAGAAGTCAGAAAAGAGAGAAACTTATGGAACTGGAGGAGAATTCAGTCACACAGTCCTCATTCATTCCTGCTCCTGTGAAGCGCGAGGTTGATGACGAGGAACCCGAGTCGGCTCAGCTTTACGAGAGGCAAACTGAAAACAACATAAAGGTAGAGCCTTTGGACAGCAGTTCCACCCAGCATATGGAAACAGAGAGTGATGGTGAGGACTGTGGGGGAGCAGAACCTGTGACCAGCTTAGCTAGTGAGAAGACTTCAAACTCTTCAGGCAGTGAAACTGAAGACAGCGATGATGACTGGAAAAGAACAACTACAAAGCAGCCACGTTTTAAAGTAGTGATGGATAAAAAAGAGGAGAAATCAAAACCCGTCCAGAAGTTAGCTCCAGCTCCAGTTAATGAAAACAAGACCTCCGATTCATCCGATGCTGAGACGGAGGACAGCGATGTTGAGCTGGGGAAGAGCAAAGAATCACAGTCAGGTTTAAATAGTATGAAACTCAAAGAGGTTCCTACGAGGTCTCACTCGAGGCAGCACCTGCAAGTAGACACAAAGACACAAACAGCACAGATGGCTTTCCATGGTTCACAACATTTTACTCCCAACTTGGACAAAGGACTTGTGAGAACCAGTTCTACAGAGAGACTTTTAAGCAGCTCCGCATCTAAAAAATGTAAAGACGGTGCATCTCCGAAGGCACACAGCAGCAAAGACGAAACCTTCATTTGTTCACTTTGTGGTAAAAGATTCCCAAAGAAAGCGTACTTGGTTTTACATATGAAAATGCATCACAGAAAGTCTCACCTTAGTGGCACAGATGGCAGGTGAGCCGGTGTAATAAATCAGGAATGGGTTAGTTTCAGCTCCTTCTGAATTACTACTTCTTTTCTAATTCTCATTTTCTTTTTTCATCACTGGAAGATTGTTTTATCTGACTGTTTCGTGTTCAGTGCTGCAGCTGATAACCAAACTGAAATGTTCTGCCTCTTCACGGAGAATTCTTAAAACAAACATTTTTCATTTCTGCTTTTAAATGGAATCAAATGTTAATAAAAATTTAGAGAATTTTATATTTCAAAAAAAAGTGTGAAGCGACTGGTGGAGTTCTTCTGCAGTAACTGAGGCTGCAATATGTGTCCATTCAGTGATAAGGAAGGAAGTCAGCTGGGTTTTTTTAGCTCGTCCAGCCAGTGTGCTGATGAGCTTCTGCCATGGCTGCACACAGTTGATAAGAATGGTTCCTCACACGTACGATCTCCTGATGGGTCCAAATGGTGCTCAGGGTAAAGGTCACATTTTCTGTTTGTTTTACTATAAATAACCTGTGCATTGTGGTGGATCCTGAACCAGGTGAGCTACTATGTCATGGAGGGTTTTTTTTTTTTAATCTTTTGTTTCTGCTTTGTTTCAGAGGTTCCTGATGTCCTGTACTGAATAGCATATTCAGTACAGGATATTCGTTTTCTGACGTCTACCTGAAAAAGTTTATGTACAGTGCCTTGCGAAAGTATTCGGCCCCCTTGAACTTTTCAACCTTTTGCCACATTTCAGGCTTCAAACATAAAGATCTAAAATTTTAATTTTATATAATAATTTTATATAATAATATTGCACGCCCCACTTTTCACTTTTTTATTTGTTAAAAAAGTTTGACACATCCAATAAATTTCATTCCACTTCACGATTGTGTCCCACTTGTTTTTGATTCTTCACAAAAAATTCAAATTTTATATCTTTATGTTTGAAGCCTGAAATGTGGCAAAAGGTTGAAAAGTTCAAGGGGGCCGAATACTTTCGCAAGGCACTGTATATAAGAAATGCACCCCATTAAGACCTACCGAGGCCTGTAATTATCTGTTTGAGGACTTCCACGGCATTTGTGCCATCTAAAGACTGCTGCCAGGAGGCTGAGGCGGAGCGCTGGCAGCCGACAATATTTTTCTAACACTGCGGCTTCGGACAGTTTATTTTCACGGCAAATATTTACTGTAGCGATCCCTGCTGAAATAAAAATGATCACACGGCACACTGATCAATAATTTGTTGTGTTGGAATGGGTCACACTGATGGAGAAATGGATCTTAAAGATGATGTATTTGAGTGAAGATGAGGCTGAAATGACTTAAAGACGTATCAAAGAGGAGGGAGATTTCACGGTTCATGATCTTCATATGTGGTTGAGCTAATGGTAATTTTGCTTGAAATGCAGCATTAGAAATGGAACAAAAACAAGGGAGCGTAATGATTCTGAATGAGATGAGTGTAATGATGTTATGAACAGAAGGTCGAGTGATGCTTATGGCCAAATGAGTA
>JAMQGT020001753.1:0-57500 GCA_024447675.2 Pterophyllum scalare | reverse complement strand
TCCTAAGTGGACAGTTTGATTTCACAGAAGTTTGATTTACTTGGAGTTATATTGTGTTGTTTAAGTGTTCCCTTTATTTTTTTGAGCAGTGTATATTGTTTGCTCCAAATCAAGGCTTTCTCGGTAGCTTTTTATATTATGAACATTTACAGGCATCACATTAATAATATTACATTTAAACATGAAATCTAAGGTACATTACTATAGTCCCATTTAAAATGTTTTGATTAATAAATTGGAGTAATCCACCACTGGTCATTAACTTTGGACGCCAGCCTTTTTTTTAAAATAATTGCTGCTGCTGGTTCCAAGACCCCATAACTGCCAATCAAATGTCTTTTTGAAAAATGAATTTTCTTCTTTTTCATCAGAATGTTGTGTTGTTGCATCAGCCAACCTCTGTCAAGCTTAGGGTTGTGGACTGAGGCCTTGCTGCTCTCTTGGAAGAATTCTTGATACAATTTTTAAATGATTGTTCACTCGGTCTTTGGGAGGCAGCATCAGCCAACACATCCCATCCACTCTTCCTTACAGTCAGAGTTATATTTCAGTGTTGGTGTGCAGTGCTGTTTCCCCCTCCACAGATAGTGTTCAGCTTTTCTCTCATTGATCCAAAGAACATCTTCCCATGACTGCTGTGGGACATCCAGGTGGCCTTTTGTGTGACAAAATTGGATTTTTAGCAAGTTGTAGAAATCTGTGCAGGTTCTTTTGCACCTCTTCTTTCAGGATTGCACGCTGTGTTCTTGGTGTGATCTTTACAGGATGCCCAATCCTAGGGAGAGTAGTAACTGCCTTGACTATGCAGACAGTTAGTTTTACTGTGGATTGATGAATAGTCAGGTCTTTAAAATGGATTTGGAACTGTTTAAAGCATTGGGTATCTCTGTAATGCTTCTTCTTAATTACATGCTTTTGAAATTGTCTTGGACAATGGACAATGGAGACAGTGAGCACATTGTTTGGTATCCACAGTATACTTAGTGATCAGACAGTAACCCTGCATTTGTGTGCTCCATCCTGTGATGGTTGGATTCCTTGAATTGGGAATTTGTTTTTCCAAATGTTATGTTCAGGTGTTTTCAAGTTTCCATGTGAAAACAACATGGAAGATATAAGCCACTTAACACTGACCTATGAATCATTCAAGCAGGCGCCTAACTCAAGGGATGCACCACTGCTGTTACAGACAACTTAACAAAGAGCCAATTTTAAATTGTATCTTTAGGCATTTGTTACTGGCAGCTTGTCATGAAACACATCATTTGCTCCCATTTATTTAGTTGAATCTAACTAAATCCAATGAACAGTATCTGTAAGTCATCCCCATAAGTAATAGGAAAAAAATCCAGCAAAGAGCTGACGCAGGACCTGAGAGATGCCGTGGAGAACATTATGCTGCCTGTGATGTCGTTCAGCATTGGTGGTGGGTCACTGATGGTCTGAGGAGGCATATCCATGGAGGGACGCACAGACCTCTACAGGTTAGGCAACAGCACCCTAACTGCCCTTAGGTATCAAGATGAAATCCTTGGACCCTCTGTCAGACCCTAAGCTGGACTCCCTACTGGTACACAGCAATGCCCAGCCTCGCGTGTCCAGAGTATGCAGGCAGTTCCTGGAGGATGAAGGAATTGATACTATTGACTGTCCTCGACAATTGCCTGACCTAAATCCAACAGAACCTGTCTGGAACATTATGTTTCAATCCACCCGACACCACCAGGTTGCACCTCAGTGTGTCCAGGAGCTCAGTGATGCCCTGGCCCAAATCTGGGAGGAGATCCCCCAGGACACCATCTGTCATCTCATTAGGAGTGCATACACGCATACATATGCATGCAACATTAATAAACCATTTCTTATGATCAGTGAAATATTTAATTCCCTCCACCGTGATATTGTGTAGCTGCAGCATGGTTTTCTGACTAGAGTTTTTCAGACAATACGCCACATAATGCACATCAAATCAGAAATTACTCCAGGTTGTGGTCATGCAAGCATCTTAATTACTTTATACTGCAACGAACCCACTGGATAAGAATCAGTTTAACACAGGTTTATGTTTTATTTAAAACCATCACTGTAAATGAAGAGCATTCTGCCCTTCATCCACAGAAGAGCATGTACTCTGCAAATACTGTACATCGTGACCTCTAGGGGAGTATATTCTTTCCTTGTATTACAATGACATTCATACAAACAAACAAAAATAGTTTGGCGGAAAAACCTCCACAAAGCTACAGAAATGTGAACTTTCATGCCAACTACAAAACCATGTAAATCCCCTTTAGTTACTGCTGTTTAACTTATACTAATAGTCAAAATGGCTAAAGGCACAAAGTATTTGCACGTAGTATTCCTAAAATACTTTGGCTTAACTTAATACAAGACTTTTGGCGTGTAGCTAAATTATGCAGTAACACTGGTGGGTACAGGGTGCAAACTGTGCCTTTAGGCAATTCACAAGACGTTTCTTACCTGAAACATCTTGAAAAACAAATAAGAAAATTACAGCAGACCAGGCATATTGCACATTTCGTACTATCCTTCAAAGTGCCGTGCCAATCTCATCAAGACTCTTCAAATTAAAAGCAGGATTTTTTTTTTCCCTTCATCGTGTTCTAATCTGGCAAAATAGACAGCAATATCTTATCTCTACTTCCTCCAAAAGTACTAAATCTTGAAAAGCCATCATCTGTCAAAGCACGGAGCAGCGCAGGAGTAGTGCATGCTGACTTGGAAAGCCCTGTTGGGAATGTTAGACTTTGGCTCCAGTGAGGTGGTGATGGTTTGGGTATTGATGTTCTGGGGGCCGTTAGGAGCCTGCAGGCTGGCAGTGGAGTGGCTGAGGTAGGAGGCAGGCCTGTGGCCAGGGGCCGGGCCTGGCTGCGGAGGCTGCTGGGAGTACTGCACACTTGGCTGGTTGAGGTACTGGGCTGAGGTGTGGTAAACTGTCTGACCCTGCTGCTGCTGCTGGTTGGGCTGCTGACACTTTTGCTTGTTGGCTTCTTTGACATCACTGTCATGTGCACTGGGGAACGAAGGGACAAAGAGTATCACTGTTGGTTAATGACATGAGTCAATGCTGCATACTGAGTACTGATGTGAGTCTCTTGTGCGTGTAATGTGAAATGTATACGCTACTGTCTGCTTCTATTCTAGTGGGCCATTATGAGTCATCAGTGTGAAACGCTGGAAAAACTAACCCTCAGCATTTAACTGTCATTAGCCATTTTAATTAGCCGTGTTCAGCATTCACATTCAGCATGTATAAAAGTCCGCTTCAGGTGAGCTAAAGGTTAGATACGCACATGAGTAGTTTCTCTGCACATGGGATCAGGTTCTCCCATGTGTAGCCTGTGAGGCGCTGCAGTCGGGGTGGCCATGTAGGGGACAAGTGGAGGATCAGGCGTGAGGCGGCCACACACGCAGCAGCCACCAGTGAGGGCGCAAAACACAAAAATGCGTGATCTGAGGAGACAAAACAGAGTTTAAAAACTCAGATTTGCTGCAGCGTTTATTTTTTATTGCTATTCATGAAGAATAATTAGAGAACTTCTTTTTTAACGAAACTGGCCAAGAAAGCTCAAAGAACAAATTTTGTGGGCGGACGAGGTTATTTTCCACTTGCATTTTCTTACCATCCAAATACAGTGTGTGGGCATACATGTGGTATTTAAAGAAAAGAAAAAAAGATATGCAGTTATTGGGACGAGAAAGCAGATAAACCAATGATAAACTGATGATTCTTTTCATTAGAATCATCACTCTGGTTGAAGTTGAGGTATCAGTGCTACATAAATCAATATTAAAACACTAATGAAACCTCAAAGTGTGATGACAGTAACGTTGGAATAACATTGATTTATACACTCACTGGCCACTTCATCAGCTACACCTGTTCCGCTGCTTGTTAGCACCAATATTGAATCATCCAATCACATGGCAGCAACCCAGTGCATTTAGGCATATAGATATGCATCAGAGTGGGGAAACAAAGGTGATTTATGCGACTTTGAATGTGGCATGATTGTTGGTGCCAGATTTCTGAGTATTTCAGAAACTGTTGATCTGCTGGGATTTTTCTGCACAACCATCTCTCAGGTTCACAGAGAATGATCTAAAATACAATGTAGCAGAGTGGGAGGTTCACATCGTGAATGTAGAGCAGACAAATGTACAGCAGTCAAATCTGCAGCAACTGTGTGACACCATCACCTCAACATGGACCAAAATCTCTGAGGATGGTTTCCAGCACCTTGTTGAATCTGTGCCACAAAGACTTAAGGCAGTTCTGAAGGCAAAAGGGGGTCCAACCCAGATAAAGCCTAATGTCTAAGGTTAAATATATTATATTCTAACATCCCATTGATCTTCAGTCATGCTGTCAGTGCTGTTGCAATACTAACAGAGGCTGCAAAAGCAACATTGTCTGATTTTTACACTGATTGAATTAATCAGTCTTTTGAAATGCTAATTAAGCTGATCTTTAGTGGTGGTTTCAACAGTGTTTCAATATCAACAGAGGGTGCAAAAGTGATTAATCAATGTTAAACACACTAATCAACGTTGATTCAATTAAATTTAGGTTGATAGAGGAATGCTGATTTAACAGAGTCACCCTACTGCTATCTGAGTAGGCTCTGAGGATCTTCTGATCACTGGAAATCAGTCTCATCAGTTCCACTGGAATCTGATAGCACCGACAGGTAAGACTACACTGCGCAAATACATCCAAAAATGCACTGTACCTTGCAAGGAAACCTCCAGGAAGTAATCGACATATTTGGCCATGTACAGTTTAGTCTTTTCCAGGCATGTCATAGGCCAGCCATCATGCAGATCTCCCTCATGGACTGCAATAGAGAGGCAGTAGTCTATGAAATGAGCAGCTGTAGGGAGGTACAGGTTCCACTGGAAAGTTTCCAACAGGAGCAGTTCCATGTGCAGTAAACCCTGCTTGGTCAGGACCAGGTTCATGGAGCTCATGCAACCCAGGTTGTTAAGGGTTTCCAGCTTTGGCACCCGGTCCTCCCTTTCCTCAAACTTACCTGTAGCAAAAAATAATCTGTCACATCAGTGTGGATACTTAATAGTCAGATGTAGAAAACTGAAGTCAGCTGCACACTTACTGGCCAAAAGAAGACATGAGAGCGAGATCATATGAAGCTGCTGCACCGTGACATCATAGCGGTCCATGAAGAGGTCCAGGAGGTAGACGGCCAGGTGCCTGGCCGCAGGACACAGCCTGAAACGGTTGCTGACGATGGCTATGAGGTCTGCAAAGTATCGCCTCAAATTGAGCTGAGGGGACTGGCCTTTGAAGGAAGGTAGCTTGAGCTCCTATGGGACATGTTGCGTTTGAGAGAGACAGGCAGCTTTCATTGAATCTATATTGGAGTTTGGGTTCATTCTGCTATACTAAATTTATTCTGAAAACAAGCAATTCAAAGCAGGCAAAGATAAATTCAAAAAAAAAAATCAATGTTTTAAAAAGTAACTCAGATTTCATTATTTCTAATGTTTGTTTTACACTGCTGTTTCTGAAACAGCATGACACAAGGAGTTATCTATAAATGTGAAGGATGACACTTAAAGGGAATTTTTTTCTTCATAGTTGTGGCATTGTTTCCATTTTAGCAGCCACCACATACTATATTACTCACTTTGTATCGCAGCGCCTGGTATATATCTGCAGCAAGTTGTCCTTTCCACCATTGGTCCTCCAGCTCCATTTAACACAGTGCTTTGGAAACCTCATAAAGACAAAATATCGTAAAGACAGTTAATCAACTAAAACGTGTCTCTGAAACTGTAAGCGCATAGAGAGAAAAAAAAACTTTGATGAAAAAAGGACACTTTAAATCTCCACACAATGTTCACGATAGCGGATCAGAAGTGGGCGCCGCGAAGTCAAGCGTCTCTCTTTCATTGTGTGTGTGTGTGTTTTTAATCTGAGAATATTAAAACGAACGTTACTGCTAAAGAAGCCAAAGCGGAGACTCACCCACTAAGCACATGTAGTGAATATTACGGGCAGTTTCACTGAAGTAAACTTCAATTCAAACTAGCCGGACAAGCTCTGCTCGCACTCATTGTTGTAGCTGGAGAGTCTCTGCAGCACGAGTTCAGCAAACACTACTGGTGCGTTCAAGTGCTGTTCGAAAAGTTGCCACCCCGTGATCAACCAATTGAAGGACGGCCGAGAAGCCAGAAAAGTGTTTAGACAGCGAAAGGCAGAAAACTGGTGACGAAATATTCACTACATTGCAACCCAAAAGACGTAGTTCGTGGCCCATGAAGTACAACAGTTTTTAAATTAATAAAAAGGTCATTATTCAACATTTTTAAATAATGTCTAGTTTTAATACAGAAAACGGGTATTTATGTCTGAAGTGCTGTTTGTCAGTGGAAACTTCTAAAGTGAGCTAGAATTTTTCGATTATCACTTCAAAGCAACACTCCACTGTCTTTAACAGAGATGCACAGGTTGCAGCCAATTAAAAATAAGTAACAACTATCAACATCCAATCACTGCAAATCTGGCTTAGCTACTACCTATATCAGCCAATAGCCAAAAACGGGAATCTCACGAGTAAATTTGTGCCCAGAACTCGATATTGTATTCTATATAGGACAACTATGTTGAATTCTAAAAGATTAAAACAGGCTAAACACAGCTAGCAACTTCTTATTCATTTGTTGTACCCTCCACATTTTCAGGTAACCAATAAAGCTGCGTCCACACTGGAAGGGAGTTGATTGAAGCTGACAGCTGGTCCAGTTGCTGAAGTACATTAGAAGTAACCCTCTAATACAGTGATTCCCAAAGTGCGGGCTGGGGCCGCGAAGGTACTGCAGGTGGGAGCAGTAATAACAGAAATTCAGTTTGAAATAACTCACAAGTATGTGCAGTTACCTATTTATTTATATAAAAAGTGAATTTAAAATGGTAAGAGGAGGTGGTTAGTGTGTGATATTACCCTGACCTAAATTTACTGCTCTTGTATTGAAGTTTGTGTACCAGTGGCAAGTGCCTCACATATTGGCATTAGCACTTTAAATATAACTGGGTAGCATTAGTAATTTATAGCGAACAGCCTGTATTTATGTTTTTTTTTAAAGTAAGATTTCCAAGGAAATACATCACTTTGTCTTGTATTTTGATTAGAGTGAAAATTTAAAATTGGGTGGGCCTCGTGGGATTTTCTAGTTTTTAAGTGGGCTGCAGTGCTCCTGATTTTGGGAATGGCTGCTCTAACGTATTTACAACCAGAGGCTCTGCTTGCCACCAAACAAGGCAGGCAGCCGCTGTGGCCCCAGGCCAGTAGGGGGACCCCAAGTGCTGACAGACTTTAACCTATAGCAGTGTCAGTGAGCTTTCAAACACCAATGTGCAAATTTTGCGGTGACAGTAACACTTGACTTCCCTAAGGGGGGCCCACTCCACTCCCTCCCATTGACCTCCACCAGGTGCCTCCAGGCAAGGCAGGCAATTGCCCCCCCCCTTCCCAAGGCATGAGAAACTTTATAATGTAGCAATGGCAATGTGCAAAGTTTGCAGTGACAGTAGGGGAGACCTGGCCTCCCTAATGGGCCCATTATATTTGCCACATTGACCATGACAGTGATGTCGTAACAACTCTGTGCCATTTATACCAGTGCAGAGGGTGTGAGTATTCTCCTGTTGCCACTCACACAAAACCTCCACATAGTACTGTATAAAGGAGAAGTCAAAACTGGAAGCGAAGAATTTACTTTTTTTTTTCATAAACTTTCATCTTTTCATACTGTTGCAGACATCTCTATAATTTGTAAATCTCTGCGCTTCTGCACTGATATGTCACTAAAATGGCAGGAAAAACCCGTCACGATCGCACACTCGTGTCTTCAACCTGGCACCGTCGGCCAAAATGACACCAAAGCAGAGCTTACGACAGCAGATGTGCATGATGTCACTACTGGCATGCGGGCGCTATTTGTGAGGGTGTGAATGGCGAGTATAATGGGTCCATATGGGGGCCCTGCATGACTCTGTTTAAGCAAACCTAATAAAAGCAACAGAAGCCACCCGACAAATGAAGGGGCGAAAAAAGCAAGACAGTTGTGAGTGGAGGAGATAGCCTAAATATAATGTGAAATAATTAACTGCTGCTAATCTATCCTGAACTGTGAGGAGAGACACTTGAATAGAGTAACTTCCACTAATAGTAGTCCAGTGTGTCCAGCTCTGTGGGCTATGGAGTGACTGAATCGAGAATGTGCAGCAGGGAGTCAGAGTGGTGTGGTGTGGTGGTGGTGGTGGGGGGGCTGTAAATTTTTGCCTAGGGCACCAACAGACTCTAAAATCACCACTACCGGGCCATATGTCAATCAACAGTATCCCGTGCTGTCATTGGTAGTCACCTCAATTGCTCGCCTCTAAGTTGACAGAGCCCACCCACTTTATGTCGCCAGCATCTTTTTTTGCTTATAGTTGCTTGAAGCTGCCGAATGCCCTTCTCTTTCTGAGGGCTTGAACTGCTTGTGGTGTGGATGCAGCTTAAAAATGATATATATGATTAACTGCTTAATCTGTTCTGTTTAACTGATTTCAAGATATAATTTCAGTAATGACAGGCAACAGGAGTAAAAGAATAAGAGTACCCCTGCGTTGCTTTATTCTTGTATCTTATATTAGTTTTAGAGAAACCCTGTCTGTCTTGTTCGCCGTTTCGTTGCAGTAGCGCTGACCCAGCTTCACGGGGGTGTCGGCTTTTAGACCAGATGATGCCAGTTTGTTCCTTTCTCTCACGAAAGTGAAAACGTCAAGTGAAAGTGAAAGCTAAAATAGTGAGCCAATCCACCGATGGAAGACCTTCAATGAATGAAATATGGGTGCAAATCTGGACAAAGCAACCACACACTGAATCCCCCTGTGTCTGTGTATACACCTGGGGTAACACATCTGAATCTGAACCTTTTCTTTGTTGCTACATTTACCCAGCTCAGTTTGACCTACTCCCAGGTGACTCTGATCGCCTCCTAACATTTACAGTAGAGGGACAG
This sequence comes from Pterophyllum scalare, assembly GCA_024447675.2. Taxonomy (NCBI): domain Eukaryota; kingdom Metazoa; phylum Chordata; class Actinopteri; order Cichliformes; family Cichlidae; genus Pterophyllum; species Pterophyllum scalare. The sequence continues at coordinate 48,449 of JAMQGT020001753.1, read as the reverse complement.
GATCAATATTTGGTGTATTTTTTTTTTAAAATAAGCGTTGCGTGCAGGCAAAGTAATTCAGTGAGTCATTTTTGTAATGCAACTCCAAAATGGGTCAGTTTGTCCCTGAGGCACAGCACCATTTAATTTAACCGAAATAGGTTAAAGTGACATCAACTCCCAGATCTCTTCAAGAGCAAAGGGACTTGCATATAATGCACTTTTCCAGGTTTTCCAGGTAAGCAGGAGAACCCATTTTAGCGATAATGCCGAGGGGAAATTGATTTTATGTATGTAGATGAGTGCATTCGGGCAGCAATGCAGATTTTAGCTGGGGCCACAGAGTAATGTTGACTATTTTGAGCCCACCAGTGCTGAGAGCAAGATTTATCAGGTGACCGGGGAAGATCAAAGTAGTGTCCACCCCCCTGTGGCTCCCCAGGGGGTGTGATAATGATGCCGGTATGACTGATTGTGCCACACCCAGACAATGTTATCAGTCTCAGACCTCCTCCTGTAAAAAACTGGAATAGTATCTCAAAGACAGCCTTTTAAAGGTTAGCACTAACATCATGTAACATGAGCTTTTTTGTACTCTCCGGAGCACACCAAGTACAAATTCTACTAAAAATACATCACGCTGCTTCCATGTTGCATTTAAATAATGAAAAGAGCACTCAGGGTGTGTGGCTGGATGCAGGGGGTGAGTCTTACAAAGAGGATTGGTAATGTGAGCCACTCTGTGGTAGATGCTGCTGAGATGGTGGGAAGTCTTCTTTATAATGGATTGAAACTGTCTGTCACGGGGGAACAAATGGTGTCCTGGGTGGAGGGAGCTGTAGCCATTTTTTCAGGTTTTCTTCTTCTCTATTGTGTCATGCAGCTCCTAGTTAAGAGTGCAGCTGACAGCTATTGTCCTGCTCAGTAGCGAGACCAAGCCACTGCAGACTCTTTCAAAAAGCACGTGGAGAGGAATGTAAACAGTCTTTAAGTTATTGATCCTATTCACAGGTCTTCCCGGCATAGGTGGCTCAAAATAGTCAACATTCCTCTGTAGCCCCAGCTAAACTCTACATTGCTGCCCAAATGCACTTTTACATTCTGTTACATTCTGTGGCATCATTCTGATGCTAAACATCTTGGCAGTCTTTAAAATCTGAAAGTGATTTCTGTGTAACTAAAAGCTGAGCTTATCTTAGTTTTGTTGTTTTTTTTTTTAGATCTTTCAATCCATATGATCTACAACACACCACCTAATCCGAAAGGAAGAACGACACACTGCACAAAGTTCCATGGATCGAGTCATGTTGGCAGTTTATAAAGTGTGAGTAGGTTCAACTCCTGAAGGGTCAGCACGCTGTCCAGCACTCTTTGACTTAAAAAGTCAGTCAGTAAAAGATTCTTAAAAAATTTGTACCTACATTAAGTTACTTATTAAAAGCCCCATGGTGGTTTATATATATATGTGTGTGTGTGTGTGTGTGTTAGAGACTTATTAGAGATCACTGAAAGGTTAGAAGTGTGAATGAATCTACAGCCTATCAAGCAGATGCAATAAAGTCACATTTTATAGCTGATCTTCACTGTGAGTTGAATTTGTGAAGCTCTGCAGACTCCGAGGATATAGCAAGCATAGTACAGGCAACCTGAACTTTCACTTCTTCAGTGTTTTCCAATATAATGGACTTTGCATTAAGTGCTGTACTTGCCCGGAATAAAGAAACCTCCCCCGAGCAGCCCAAGTCCAAGAAGACAGCTGTGCGCCCTGCACCGCATCTCCAGTTCACGAGGGTCTTTTGTGCTGATTAACTATCACAAGGTTTAATTTTGTATACAAAATAGATTTACGAGATTATACTTGCATTTTGCAATATACTTTTTTTTTCTTTCAGATGTAGTCACCGTGACGTCACTTATTCTTGAAGTCACATTTAAAAGCCTTGAGTTGAGCATTTTCTCCATTATCATCTTAGTATTTTGAAGCTGGATGTGTTTGAAGGGGTGAATGTGACTGTGAATCTGAGGACATTGCATGATCATTGGCTAATGACTTGCCACTGTCATTAGACAATAAGCATAATTTGTATAACCCTCATTTCAGACCACTAAATATAAAAATGTACTAAATGAAGTTCATAATATATTCAGTCTATTTGACACAGCATTTTTTTAAAAAAAGCAGCCTAATGTCCAAATTTCTGGCGGGAAAATTGGACATTAGGCTGGTGGGAAATTCTGGTTGTTCTTGATTGCCATTGCTTGGCTGATTTTGAGCACAGCTGGGGTTCTTGAATCTCTGAACTGCTTTTCGAGTGCTGTGTCATTCCGCAACTCTGCCAGGGATCTCTTCGGTTCGAGTGGCCTAAATTCCTTCATCAGAAGGTGAGTGCCCGGGTCTCTGGAGTTGTTCATGTGCCTGCTTGTTTTTTGTGACAACGCAGACTCATCTGTGAAGTATTTATATTGCAATGCACCAAATATGCATTCGACCCAGGCAGCAGATTTCAAAGAAATATAACACGAGGGACTACTTGGTCATCGTGTCTCCAGCTGTGCCTGTTCACAACAAAGTATAACCTACAAACTAAGGCATCAGGAAAGCTTTTTCTGAGGTGACAGGGCAGAGGAGTTAAGAGGTATTTTCCCACTGACTTCTATACATCCAAAAGTCTTTTTGCAAGCAGAGGAGTCGCCCCCTGCTGGCAATAAAAACGCAGGTTTTGTATTTTGCCACCTCTTTTGTAAAAATTCAGGAAATGCGCATGTTGCAAAGCTTAGACATACATAGACATATTGCACGAGCGCTGATAATAACCTGTGGCGCAAAAAGTGGGTATACACTATATGCAATGCATAGGGGCGCCGCACAAGAAGGGGGGCGCCAAAGCGATGCGGGGAAATTATTTCTCTAGTCGGCATTTTCTGTATTTAACAGCTGTGCAAATGATATGATCAATAACAGAGGGCGCTGATTAGGCGCCCCTGTGCTCCTTCACCTCCCGTCCTCATGTCGCTCCCACCCCCACCCCCCCTACACACACACACACACGCACAAAAGAAGTCACTAGAAATTGCAGGCATGTGTCCGCATACACCTCAGAAAGTATATAGCTGCGCTCCTGATAATAACATTTATGACTATTTCAGTGAAATAGCTTATCGTCATGCAATATCCAGCATGGGAACTGTGGGGTTAGTTTTCTGATTGAAGCAGCGGCCACCAGTTAATATTATTTATTTTTTGCTGATATAACAAATAGATGTTTTCATATGCGCCTTCTTATATTTACACTATTTTTTTTGGGGGGGGGGGTTGCTAGTTTTCTGCTAGCAGAAGGAAATTATTAAAATAACGCTACATGGCCGCACTGAGAGCTGTTTTCCCATTAATCAGCTCGGTGTCTTTGCACAGCTGCAGGCCTGGGACAACACGGAGGCACCCGGCTAAAGGCTAAAAGGAGCTCAGAGGCTGTAATCCCCGGATGAAACCATCATGGCTGCCACTCGCTGAGCTGTCAAGCTCTCCACAAAAGAAAAGGTAAAAAAAAAGAAAAAAAAGAAAAAGAAAAGAAAAATCCCGAGACAACTACTTAACCAGCTACAGCTTTATTAATGATTTATTCCTCCGAGCGGGTCTTTTTGCAGTAAGAAGTCGATTCAAGATAAAAAAAAAACGGGTTCGGGTGTAACTTTGTTGGCACGCTTTGTATCCCTGAAGTTATTCCGTCTTTGTAAGCCCTTGTGCGTCACGTTAATTCAAATCAGTTAAACGCTGGCTCGGTTTTAACAGTTAGCTTAGGCACCGGGAAAAAAAACACGCGTGTTTATGCGAAAGCAAAGGCACTCAGATGCTACGGTTTGATCGTAACTTTATTCCCGAGGCGGTCGTTGGCTCGCTACAAAGCGAGTCTTATCACTTTGTTGTGGTCAAGTCAAACTGCACAATGGCCGCGCAGTGCCCCCCACCCCTCCCCCGTTTAATCTGCTGTAAAGTGCTAGCTCAGTCTGTTCTTGTTTATGTGCATTACTTATTATTGTTTCGGAGGGGAGGATGGTTTTAGTTGCATCGCTTAGCATAGCACACATATGCGGGATTAATGCAGCGCATGAAAGTTCATAAATGGAGCAGGTGGGTTCAAGTGTGTTTCCTGCAGCTGGCGGTCGTTAAGAGTTTATTATTATTTTTTGTGCCACATATGTGATAAATTTCATCCACGCAGACGCAATTTGAAGCGTGCCCAGCAACAGGTGGACTTGTATCAAATTAGGATGCAGAGCAGGACCGTGAATGCAGCCTGAACCCCTGATGTGAAACAAAAAGCAAATGCCTTGTGTTTTTCTGCACTTTCAGAAATCTGGAAAACCATGGATTCGGTGGGCATCTGCGCAGCCACATGCACGGGAGATAATAAACATTGTACCAGCAATAAGAACCGAGACCGCCGTAAACAGCTCCACCTCAGGAAGAATGCCGTTCAGCCCCTAGCTATGCAAAGTGAAGATAAGCGTGGTCCAACAAAGATAGCAGAGGAGTGGGAGCAGAGCACAGTGTGGCCTTCGTCAATGAAGCCCTCACAGGAAGCACCACCAAGTCAGCATGGGACAAATGACAGTAGAAATGCGCTCAGGTTCACCTGCTCTCAATGCAGTGACAATCTGGAATATGTTCCCAAAGACTTAATGAGACACTTTGAGGAAAAACACGGAGGGAGTGCCCCAGTGTTTTTCTGTGATGTATGTAATTTTAGTACACATGAGTTCTCCTCCCTTCAGGTCCACCTGTTAAGCCACAAGGACACTTTTTCTAGCTGCAGCATGTGTAATGACAACGTTAAACGCACATGGCCTGAATTCAGTGCACACCTGACTGCGTATCACTGTCCAGATGGCAAATACTCATGTGAAATGTGCCAGAAATTCTCCACAGGTGATGTTAGAGTATTTTTAGAACACGTGTACATACATAATTTGGACCTGGAAGGAGCTGATAATCTTTCGCTGCACACCAAGGACACGAATCAGTTGTTAACCACTCAAAGTTTACATTGTCATCACGGTGGCTTTGAGGCATCTCAGAAGTGGTTGATAGCTAAGCACATTAAAACTGCCCGCATGTGCCAGAATGGTAACCAGAAGAAAAAAAGGAAGGAGGTTCGTTCCCTAGCAATAAAACCAAACGACACAATCCCCAATATGAAGCCCAGAACAAGAAGTGCAGTTAGGGAAATGTGCTGGCTGACACAGGACTGTCTTTCTCTGCCAGGGAAAGAATTCTTGGATAAATACTGCCATCTGTCAGATCCACAAACAACACTAGAGGAGACTCAACAGTTTCTGATGAAATCTGTTGCAGGAGAAACTGGTGACCAGAAATGGACCAAAGCTCTTAAAACTGTTCTCTCGAGCATCCCGCAAGATATGAACCTTCTCCCCAAGCCAGAGGACAGCATCGCGTCATCGGATCTTACTGTCCTGACGCTGAAGAACAAGATAACTGTAGCTCAGAATGGTGCCGCCTATGGCAAAAGGTTGAAAATGGTGGCAGCATCAGATAAGGAAGCCGTTGGTTCTGAAAGCGCTGGTGGTGATGCTCAGTGTGTGGTTGACCAAAATGGATGTCAGTCGAATTCGAATGAGTGTGCATCTTGTCCGCAGGCTGAGAACAAACTACACAATGACGTCTCCGCGTCAGCCCACAGCGAGCTGTCAGAGCGCGCTCACATGCAGGAAAACAGAGAAAATCAGGAACTTAAGGCTGTTCAGGAACCTGACGAACATATGAAAAAACTGCAGGGGCCTGTTTATGGTGATGGCATTCATGCTTCCAGTGATCTGAAGTTAACAAAGGAGATTGAAGAGCAGACGCCCATGTATAAAGCCATGCCAAAAAACAAGAGGAAATGTCGACGGCGTAAAAGAAAGATCAGGTTTAAAAAAGCAGATGAAAGATCACCGGAACTGTCCTTAAAGATAGTGCTGAAGAAGAATCCCGTGAAGGACAAGCAGTGGGTGTCACAAGCTTCTGTGTCTCCATCAGAAGGCAGTGTGATACATGGCCATCATGGGCTGCAATATCCAGCAATGGAGGAGACTGTACAGATTCTCCAAAATGTGTGCCCAATGGAAGCACACCAGAAGAGATGGACTAAAGGTTCCAAGACTGACCTTCACGACCAGTTTGAAGCCACTGATTCAATTCTGCAGTCAAAGCCAAGAGAAGATTTCACCCCAGGTTGCACTGCAAAGCCAATGAGGTCTAAAAATATGACTGCAAACATGCCAGATGTACACGAAGGCTTGCTTCCGGCACATCAAGAACTGCAGGATGGCACAGAGAAATCCCAGCACTTCATGGAAGTTGATAAGAGCAGTTCAGCCTGCCAAATGAGTCTGGCAAATCCAAGGGCCGGGTCAGTGACTGAAGTAAAGACGTGCCCTGAGAATGTACGGCTCGAAACGTCACAGAGTGGCAGTCGCTGCCCTGTGTTGGGTGTCGAGATGAGTTCGGCTGCCGACGGAGTGATTCCTCAAAGCGGCAGCCAGTCTTCCTCTGTTTCCCAACCGGTTATTCCAACACAAGGTAAGATTAGAAGTTATATACGTACAGTGTTTGTAGTTTTAAATTGCAGGGGCATTTTATTTCCAATATTTGAACTTTGGCTTTTTACTTTTTATTTTACAGATGAGAGAGAAGAAGATTCCAGCTGTGGCCCCTCTGCAGAGCAGAGTGACCGGAATATGGAAGGAACGGAATTAGGAGAAGTGCCTGTAGACACCTGCCCAGATATCCTCAGTAGCAGCCATTTACCTGCCGAAAAAGCCATTGAAGAGGAGCCCTCATCAGCCTCCAGCTGTCAGTGGCAGCCTGTCCCAAAAAACCTGGAGAGGACCCTGAAGTTGGTAGCCTTAAATCCCTCTCAACTGGTAAAGCGTCCTGCAGGAGACCAGCCTGTTGTGGTGCTAAATCATCCTGATGCTGACATCCCTGAGGTGGCCAGGATCATGGAGGTTGTGAATAGGTACAGAGGGGACGTGAGGAAGGTCATACTGTCGCGTAGGACTCTGAACGCGCTCTCAGCTTCGAGCGGCGAGCTTCCCAGGACCAACGACCCAACAGATGGCCGAGCGGAACCTGCGCGGAATGGTAAAAACTCCGTACAGGAGAGGTTCTCTTTGAAGTTCAGACTTCGTAGGCTGAGCAGGAAAAAGTATGAAATGGTGGGCGCAGTCTCTCCCAGCAGAGATGTCGTGACAAAGTTTCGCTGCTGGTTTTGCGGCAGGGTCTTCACCAGCCAGGAAATGTGGATGGCCCACCGGCAGCGGCACCTGATGGAATGGAATAGGCCAAACTGTGAAAACTCTTAAATGTCGTGCACACTGGATTAAAATAAAAATTAAAAAAAGTAACTAAAATATTCTGGAAAAAGGAGAATTTGCAATATGAGAAAGCAATAATGGAAACTTTTAATTTTCAAGTCTTAAAGATTGTTTTTGTTAAGAATCAAGTCGTGCTACCTGGAGGGTTCACATTCTCAGGGTATTTTTACCTTTCGTTTCTCTCCCAGTGTGAGTAGCTTGACGCACCTCTTTGTAGAATAGTGATTATTTGTAAAGCCACAAGAATGTGGCGTAGATAAATTTTTTGTTTTTGTCTACACAATAGCTTTATTTAAGGTGACTTTGTACACTGTCGTATGGAATCTTTATAGAACACTGTAATATGTATATTTGCCATACCATCTGTTTTATGGATCAGTTTATGTACGGGTAGGCTATACAGTGTGGTAGCTGTAATATTTATGTTTTTGGAATGGGTCACAGAGACTCACGAGTTACTCAGATAAACCAAAACTGTGTTTAAACAGAAAAAAACCCAATAAGCTGTTTTATTCAACATTTATTTATGATACTTAGTTTAGCCTTTATGTGCTTCCTAAATGCTTTTTTTTTTTTCTTCAGGCCATTAGTCAAATCAGTGTATTTGCATATATATATTTTTATATAAACTCCAAATTATGTTCAAATATAATAACTGTAAGAGAATATTTTGATGTGTTCATTCATGCAGTGGGAGCTGATACTCTGAGGATTCATTTACAAACATCCGTGTTGTGTCATGTCAGTGACAAAGTGCTTAAGAAATCTGGGTTTTGAAACTTTAAGAGGTTTTTGATGATCTGATCATGATGTGTGTGTATGTATATATATATATATATATATATATATATATATATGGGTCCTCATTGGGTTTCCTCTGTTATGACTTGAAATGATGATAATCTTATCTTTTGATTGCACTATAAAAGCAGGATTTATATTTCCCGTTACCTCACCTTATCAGGCCGAAGCCTATGACAATCTCAACCGGTGTCCTACTGCGGCTCAACGTTTCCTCGTGCAGCCGGGATCCCTCAGTATTCACAGAGAGAGAGAGAAAAGTGTGGCTGCTGTCTGTGTGTGTGTGTGTGTGTGACGGTCGCGGACCATTGGACGGATGTATATAAACTGTGCATGAATCTCTTGTTAAGTGTGAAAAATTCTTCAGTTTAGCTCATAAGATTTGTAATTGTACATAGTCCTGCTAGAGGTACAGTATACTATATAACCTGAGAATTTTCACCAAGTGCCTAGGAATTATTTTTATGCAACAAATGTACACGACTGTGATAGCATTACGTGCTGAAGAGAGAATAAATGGGACACTTTGTTAGTTCCTGGTGGCATTTTGTTGTGACTGAAGGTATGAGTTGAGATATACCACACGAGAAAAGTTTTATTAAACCAAACATACATCAATGTATAAATTGCTCCCTGAAGTATTGCTGTCATAAACCAACTGTCCGCCTGCTTCCTTCTGCTTACAGCAACGCTGTCTCATTCCTTGATTCATTTTACTACACTGTTTACTGACTGAGCATTAAAATAATAAAAAAAGTAATAAAATGAGTTTCAGAGTCTTCAGGGTCTGTGCTATTTCAGCTTTGCATGGTGAGCAGTCCTGCTGACAGTCAGCCATTGACGGAGGCAAAAAAGCATCAGATAATGGGGCTGTTGCTCCTGCACAATAGCCTACCCCTAGATTAAAGGTTAGGATGGGTTTGAATTTGTGACGTGTGGGTCACATGGTTACAGAAATCCCGCTCCTGTGGCTTATTCTGAACGTGACTGGTGCGTCCTATAGAACATAAGCACCATCTGTAAACACGGTTTAACATAAGGACACATCACTAATGATTTTAGCAGCTCTTAAAATCTCATCTTTGTCGTGGACAACAGAAGCAGGAATTCTGAGCAGATACTTCGTAGTCAGTTTTCCCAAAATGTATACATAAAATCATATGCGGTGTAGTGCCAGACCACTTTCCGCTACAGTTTGTAAGCTAAGCTTATTTGTATTGATACTGCATTAAGCCAAAAGGCAAAAAAAACAAAAAAATCACAAGTGAGGAATTCTGTCAAGATGAGATTCTCAGAAAATTGGAATATGGTGGAGGTCAGTCCATTATCAGTGTAGCACTGTGTCGTCATATCCAGGGTGGCAACTGAAATAATCCTTTGTCTAACACCATGGAAGCTCCCATGTTGGTGAGGGTCTCTTACACACCTCCATCCGACGACTCCCGTTCTGTTTTTGAAACAATCTGGACTCGAGCGTGTTTCCCACCTGCGTTTCAAGTGACAGAGCAACAACCCCAGTGACCTCTGCAAAAGTCTGACAGTAAACACAGTGGATCGAGTTGCTCATCTCCAGTCACGTTGATGTTTTGAATCACTGAGGATTATCTAGGGCTTTACAGGGTAGCACAGCTTGGTGGCGTCCTTGGCGTTGCTCTGACTGTCAATCAGCACCAGGGGGCTCCTCTGGTGGTTCTCAATGATGTGGGAGACGCTGCTGAAGTGCTGCATAAAAAAAAAAAAAGGATGATGGTGAGTTAGACTAAAGGAAAATGTTTGCAGAATTATGATGGCGCAATTTTTCCACCACTCTTGAAGCTCATGTATCAGGACCGGGCCATGTCTTTACTGAAACGCACGTCAAAGACATTTTTCGAAGGCTGTGTTTGAATGTGGCACATTTTACAAAGAGACCGCCTGGAGGTACTTGTGATTCATTCCAGTATTACTGTCTCACTGTTAGAAGTCTGCTACTCTTTAACCATTTTGATCGTGTGGAGGTAAAAAGGTAAGTTTTTGCTGGAGGTTTTTTCAACTCTCATGCTGGCCTTGTGATGAGCACCAGGAGACCTTTTGGATTTCTAATAAGACTGTTATCCTTGGAGCCCAAGATTATTCATTTTGGTCTTGGTCTTGTGGCACTGTTACTTAACGAGTCACAGGGTGACTTTTTAGGTGAAGAAAAAAAGTCGATGGGTTAAAGTTTTCTTTTTAAAACATAAAGTGTCTCCAGTGTGTCTATAGAACCATAAAATATGAGTAAAGACCACAGCCCACATTCCATTACTCTCCTCATAGACTTCAACTGCAAACTACAGTCTTTGCAGTCTGCCATTTTAATGATTTTATTTAAAGCTACTTATATTCTTACTTATATTCTGGGGCCATATATATATATATATATATATATATATATATATATATATTTACTGTGAGTAATAATTATTAATAAAACTGACTACCTCATTTCATAATACTACCCATTAAATTGGAAAACCTTATTGGTATATTTAGGTCAAAAATTGAATAATTTCCCCCAGCATTTACACAAAAGGCCACGAGGGATCACGAGCCAGCGTACGTCCAGTGCCGGTCCTGAGACCACATGAAATTGGAGAGTTTGATCAGGAAGGACATCCAGCTTTAAATCTGTGCCACATCAACTATGCAGATCCATCCACATGGGAACAGGGAACAGCTGACAGTACCTACCTTATGACTACCCCCCCCCTTCTCTCAGTCATACTATACTCACAATATTCCAACTGTTCCACTGTTTTAACTACTAAAATATGGAATACTGATGACAAAAATTCCCAATTTATTTCTTTAAAAACTGGAAAATGGAAGTAAACAACAAACTTCCACATGTGACATTATAAAAAGTACAAGTTTAAATAGAAACATTATTCTGATTCTTACTGTACTGGCACTGCGCATGCTTTACCATTTACACCTGAAATTCCATCCTATTCAGAATTTCTGAAATCTGGGATAAATAAAGTATCACTACACTAAACAGGATAGTAAATAATATATATTTTAGTATTTGCTGCACTATAGTGCTGCCTATTCAGAGTTGGCCACTTTGAGTGTCAAAATTCTGACAAACTGCAGCCTAGGCAGGCATAAAAGGGCTTTTATTACAATATATCTACACTTTATATTGAAAAAAAAAAAGACCTCTCAAAGACATGTATTTACCTCCTCCCCTTTCTTCTCTCTTCCCAGAGCATACTGCTGGATGCTTGGTATATAGCGGATCGGGATGTTGTACACTCTGCCATTGTAAAACACCACTAATGTATACGGCTGCTGTGCGTCATGACCGGAGCTCTTCCTCACCATAAACGCTCCGTCCTGAAGCAGAAAAAGCTCACAGTTACACCCCGGATCACGAAAACAACAGCCCCACCATCTCTTATCTCAGCAATGAGATCCTCACTTTATTCAAGCGAAACAAGGCATCATCAGCAGTTTTTCGGTCGCACGCGCTGGCATACCAGGGTTTCCTATAGATGTCTGCATCCTGAAATGAAGTGAACAGAGCTCAGAAACACTTTTAAATATGAATAGTTTCTTTTGCTCTTGTTACAAATGTATATATATATATTTTATACAATCTAATGTTGTAAGAGCACACCTTATCTTGATCTGTTGAGTCATTTTCAGTGGAAAAACTTGCTCTCTCAGGAGGCTCTGAGAAAACAAGCATTAAGAAGTTGTGTCACTTCACATTTAAGTACAAAATTCCTGCACACATAGCTGCCAGACTTGCTGCGAGGCACAAGAGGGAGCCGTACTTACTCGGGGAGGTAAACTGTGGAAGGGGAATTCTGCAAGAGAGAGCCCACAGACAGAGCAGACGTCAGTAAATGCACAGTACAGAGCTGCGATAAAAGACAGCGTAAAGCTGCTTGCTGCATTTCTTACTTTGGTCGCTGAAAGTCGAGTGTAAAAGCTTTTGGAGGAGGTTTCTGTTCAGTGTGAGCCAAAGGCAGCGTCTTGCCTTGAAAAATACAGACATGCTGAAATTAGCCGGTTTACTATTTAGGTATAATTATAAGATAAAGACAATTCCAGAAATCAACAGCCCATATAAATAGGTCTATAAGCAGTGTCAGGTCTTAAACTGTATATCTTTAACCCCTGCTGTATCTGCTTATCTCCATTCCCTTATAACTGGAATAGATTTAATGTAAAAAAAAAAAAAAGAAGAAAAATCTGTAAATGATAATAAAATCGACTACAACTCATCTCCTCTCTCACTCTTGTGTACTGTATGTGCTGCTTGTGTGCTTCTGCAATTCAGTGATAATAGGAACACGAGTGGAAGCCATAGAGGAAATGAGATGTGTGCACACAATTATAGAAGCAGATTGCACTAATTGGCTGATTGCCCAGTGTTTATTAAAGGCTCAATCAGGTGTGGCTAATAACGCACGTTAATTAAAACACTTACTGTCAAAGTCCCTTGGTTTTAAATCTGGCCTCTGGAATAAAAGTCACAGTTAGTCTTTTTCTTTAAGTGTGTAATGTTGACAGAAATCAGTGCATCGCGTGAAAAAGTGGACATTTAGTCAGGAAAAATAAATGAGATAATTAGAATATTTTGGCATTGTGTGCATTATTTTCATATGAAACAAACTCCTACCGGTCCTATAGGTGGTTTCGGTGACCGCCTGTGGAAAACAATGAAAGGATCACTTATCCTTGTTGTTAGAGCTCATAGCTTTATGTTTAACTGAAATATTGTTAATGTACGTGATGCTTACTCTCTGGGTAAAGGTTTAGGTAGACGTGGCGGGACGACTCATCCCAGGACCTGGAGAACAAACACAAAGCAGTCATGTGACCGTATTACTGATACGCTTAACAGTGTGAATGTTGTCAGTGTTGTGAAACTCATATGCCATTTGGATTTTGTTCAGGTTTAATGTTAGCAGGTTCTGCAGCTATGATATGAATTATGCCAAAACAGGCAGTAGTAGCTTACAGCTTTTTTCTTGGCCTGACCTCAACTAATTTGAATTACCTGAACTGCGCGTTTCAATGGAATTAGCTTACAAAGAAGTTTAAGAAGTCTGTGTTTCAGCTGAAAGACTATTATCATATCAGTATGTTATCAGTTGTCTGTATGTTGTAATGGTACCATTTATGGGTGTTCCTACCAAGCTTGCTAGTGTTAGCTTAACACTTCATCCTCTAAATATGGAAAGATCTGGCCCTAAAAAAAAACAAGCACATGGCCAAGGTTTCAAAATCTGTTCACAAAGGCCACAAAGACATGATAGAAATATTTCCATAGCTAAGAAAACCCACTCATTTAGCTAAGTGAAGAACACTGTAGGACAGGGCTCCTCAAATCCAGGCCTCGAGGGCCGGTGTTGTGCAGGTTTTAGATGTGTCTCTGCTTCAACACACCTGAGTCAAATATAGAAGTCATTAGCAGGACTCTGGAGAACTTGACTGCATACTGAGGAGGTCATTCAGCCATTTGATTTAGGTGTGTTGGATCAGGGACACATCTAAAACCTGCAGGACACTGGCCCTTGAGGCCTGGAGTTGAGGGTCCCGGCTGTAGGACGTGTACAATCGAGAGACGCCTTCATTAATGGAAATACAGAGGTGCAAACCACTGGCTACACTCAAGACCAAAAAGGTCAGATCAGACTTTGCCTGAAAACAGCCTTTACAGTTCTGTAAAGAGTTCTTTGGACAGATGAAACCATGTTTAACTTATATCAGAAAGATTGGAAGACAAAAGTATCCAAAGCATGCCACATTATCTGTCAAACATGGTGGAGAGAATGTTGTGGGATGTGCATACATGGCTGCCAGTGAACTAGTCACTCACTAGTGCTTATTGATGATGTGACTGCTGATAGAAGCAGCCAAGATGAAATGCGAAGTGTACAGGGCTTGCAAAACTAATTGGAAGGTGCAAGTGAATAATGGCCCAAGGCAAAGAAATGAGATATTCTTTAACAGCCAAGTCAGTTACACAACCCCAGCCCCATAGAGCATGTTTTTCAGTGACAGCTCTGAATGCAGAGAAGCTGTGTATAAAAATGGCTGTAATTCCTAAACAGTTAATGTAATACTTTTTTTTGTAAAGCCCCCTCAATTAAAGCTAAAAGTCTGCACATCAACATAAAATCCGCTGTGGTGGTGTACAGAGGCAAAGCTACGAAAATAGTGTCTTTGTCCAACAAATTATAAGTGCCTAAACTGTAAATACAGTCTATGGATGCTGCACAGGCATTCCTTGTGTTACAGAGCAGGGGACCCTACCATAAAAAGGATGCTGCAATCTAAAACTCCATCACAGAAGGCTTTGATGAGTAGTCACATGTTGCCAGGCTCTCTCACATGAAACCTACCACAGCAATACATAGTAATTGCCTTTTTGAACAAATTGTACTTTGAATTAATACTCACTATCATCTGGATCGCAAACTTCATATTCATCTCCATCTGTGGCCTCCTGGACCTGCAAAGTCACAATACCAGTCCATCGGTGCCCTTCTAAAGGTGCAGTATCTTGCATTTGTTTTACAAATTTGTGATCACTTACAGGAGTGGGAGATTTCCTCATGTTCACCCTAAAAACAAACCAAAACAAACCAAAAAACAAAAACCAACAACAAAATGTCATGATACATGAAGCATTAGAAAAAAAACCTAAGTAATTGTCAGGCCCTAATTTGAGTCTTGTCAGTCCTACCTGGGGCTGGGCTTTGGTGGTAAAGACAATGACTGCTTTGCTGCGGTTGGACAGAGCCTACAAGAGAATGCTAGGAAATTAATAACAGTTGCCGTCTGCGGTCAAAATAATTTCTAAATGCTGTTATTTATTTTGCAGCAGTGATTGAGGATATTCAGATACTTTACTCAAGAAAAAGTATCAATAAAAATGGAAAAATGTAAATTAATGCTCTGTAAGTAAAAGTCCAACTACATGTATTGAGTTAAATTCAGTATGAACAAATAATTGCAGAGGTTAGAAGGAAAAAAGCATTACTGATATCACTTGTTGCAACATTAAATGTTAAAAGCTCTTAAATGTATTAATTCAATATCAAGTACTGAATAAGTCAAACTGTTAAATAAATGCAACAATATACTAAGTTACAGTCCAGCACTGATATTGTTAGTCTAACCACACGAATGAATGTAACTCTGGAAGGTATCAAACTGACCTGCTCGCTGGAGGAGCTGGAGAATTCTCCTGAAAGGATGGCATAAAAATGCAGCCAGTGTTCAGTTCCAAGGAGACATGTATCGTGCAAAAAAAACACACAACTGGTTTTACATAAGCAGCCTACCTCTTTGTCAAGAACTTCATAAAAATCTGAAAAACAACCAGAGCTTGAATTAGACATGCAGCAGAGCCACAAAAGCCTCCTGATGGTGCTGGGTTGCATCTGCCCCCGGGCACTTGTATATTTTCACTAACTGGTTTTGACTATCCCTCATTTTGCATGGATGATAACCTGTTAATACAAGAGAGACAACAGAATCTCTGTTTTCGTTCCTTATTTTATTTAAATATGATTGTTTTGCTGAGGCTAGCAAAGAATGAGTGTGACGCAAACCAGAAACTGAGACCGCTTACTACTGCTCGGCTATTAGTTAGTGAATGTTTACAGACAAATCGCCTTCTTACATGCAAACCATGAGTTACTGCAGCGATCTGCCGACAACCAAATTCTGATAGGTTACCATCTCATAGCCCAATAAAGGAGATGTGGAAACTGATTTGGTTTGTCAGCAAGTGAAATTAAGTCATTGAATATGTAGCATTAATATGTTGTTTGTATTCTAGCAGTTGCAATTACAGTAGTGTAAAAGAGATTTAGCAGAAGATTGTAATGAAGTATAAAAGCACCAAATGAATACTTTCCAGTGACAATGCAATGCACAATTTGCACTGCTGCAGCTTCACAGCCGGGCTTCATTTATTACAGTATGTTGCTTAAAAGCTCCCACGTGTAAAATGTATTGCTGAGGATAGACGTTGCACTTATTATATGCTGGAAACTAAAGAAAACGTGGCACTTCCAGGTGATTTTAAACTGAAACTCCAGAGTTACCGTGGTAATTTAGCCAGGCAAAAAATAGATCCACTTTTGTGACACAGGCAACTCTGACTTTAAGCTCAACATAGCTCGCTAACCCAATGATCTTACGTCATGATGCACCCATGTGTTTTACCCACCTGGACTGGGGGTCCGCTCTGGCAACTTGGGAAAGTTCCTTCCAGCTTTGTTCCCGCTGTGCACTGGTTATGAAGACAGGCATATAAAGGATTACCCTTTTATTTTTGTTCTTCAATAATTGTATGTTTTTTTTTCCTGGCTTAATCCAAATTGGTGTTTTGACTCAACATGTTACAATGCCCAGATCTTTCTTCTCTATATTCAGACTTGTAGCTTACTGGCAGGAGGATTCTCTGAAGGTTCTACATAGTTGTCATCACCATCTGGATTTATGTAGTCTTCCTAAAAAGCAACAGATGCAACATCCCGAAAGTCATTGAAAGATATTTCAAAATATGCGATGAAACGTAAATGTGTAACAAATCAAAGTGGCTTTACTTCATCACTTCCCGCATTTGTGGGTTCAGGGGGCAGCTCTTTGAACTTGACTGGTCTGAAGGGCTTCTTGGGCGGCCGGCTGGGCGGGCTGTCTGAAAAGGAGAAACAGAACCAGAAAAAGGGGACATCATTTGCATGAAGCACAGCTCTGAAGTCTTTTATGTATTGTGGCTCGACAGTGTGTTCGTAACAGCTGTGCGGGAAGGGAGGGATGGCTGCAGAGGAGTGACTTTCAAAGCCATAGAAACTGTGTGAAAAGGACTCAGCATTACGTAAATATTCAGAATCGTTATTAGACGAATTAAAAAAGATAATGCATACTTATAGTGATAAAAAAAGGGAAGTTTAATTAAAACTAAGAAGGTCAGATGACTACTGACCAACATACTCCCCCCTTGGGAAGGAAGCAGCGGGTTTTGCGGTGAAGACTCTGTGGCTCGGAGGAGGCTCGTAGCTGTCATCATCACGTGGGTCCTCATATGTGTCATTGTCCTGAGAAAACATGCTTTTAGTGTTTCACATGAATACATAAGATTCGTTTAAAAATAAAAAAAGAACATTTTCCCAACTTACATAATCACTGTCTGACAACTGGTCATCGCTTTCCCTGTGCTCATCTGTAAACACAGAGGTTTGAAGGCATTTTTAGAACAAAAAGGGAAAAAAGGGAACTAGATGTGTAACAGCGAGCTTCGCAGTGATTGCTTTTTAATAAAAATGGTAAAAGCTGGCAATAATTGAAACTGAGCGGGTGTCAGAGCACAGTCTCTAATTTTAGAATCATTTTTCAGTTGTGGAGCCGCTGAAGCATGTCTCCTCACCTCTTGAACTGTTGACTAATTCTTCCACCATGCAGCGATTGCTGTTTTTTATGATGAAGTTTCATGTAATTAAATGCAGAGTTCCTCAATCCAGCATGTGGAAACAATCTGCGGTGATTCAGTTGTAGTTTCTTTAAATGTAAATGTGTGTGTTTAAGCATGGCGACAGAGGGAACATGAACTTAAGAGAGCAAAGAGGGGAGCTTTTATCAATTAATCCAGCCTGATAAGACTCAATAATTCAAATTTTAACTTCAGGTATACCCTTTTTTTGGTAAAAGAGTTCACAATATTATTTCATCAGCAAAAGTATCAGCAAAGTGGAATTTGAGAGTAATCACTGACTTCTCTGGAATTTTAAAATGTCAGATTTGTGTGTCCACAGTTAAAAATAACCATCACAGTATGTGTGCAGATTGAGTCCTTTAAAAGTTTCCATTCCTATAGTAGAATGCAGCCCCCACACTGTGCAAAAAACCCTCAACCCATTTTAAGATCAGCAGAAGTCAATATGAAGGTTTCACTCTCAATGTGATGAGACAGGAAGGTATCTTTCAAAGCTCTGTCTCTTCAAGTCCCTTAGGAATGTCTCCATGCTCTGCAGAAACTGCAGTGACCACTAACTCTTTCAGTGTCCTGCTTCACTACTAATGACTCAGTCCTTACCTCTGTAGTCTCTCGCAGGTACGGTGGGCACTGGTTTGTTTGTCAGCCTGTCGCACACAGACAAACAGTGACATTAGCCGCATGCAGATGACAACTCAGCAGCGAAATTAAGCGGAATCTCAAATATTAAAGCAGAATCGTTTGACCGCTTAAACTTGAGTTAATGTGTGTGCGGAACAACAACATGCGCAGGTGCAGTTAGCAGGCTTCTGTACACATGCGGCTCGAGTTGAATAAATGGCCTTCATGTGTAGGTTTCTATCCTTGTACGTCTTCAGGGGACTCATTTCAGGAAAGGAAAGTGAGAGCGCTGCCATCTGTTTTAGTTATTTTTGTTTTACGTCTTTTTTCCAACGGTTGTGAAAGAGGAATTGGCATTCTTCACTGATGCATGTACACAAACCACATGAGAGGGTTTTTTTTTGCCTTTAAAATCACCAGACTTTGTTTTTTTTTTCTCTCCCCAAACGTAACAGGACAGATAAATTGAAAGTGGTATATTTGAACGGTGTGATTTTTCCCCATGCAGCGTGTATTTCAAAACTTTAAATATTAGGAGACTGACCTTTTTAGTTTATTCAGGAAGCTGCCGTCATTTTTCTTGATATCTTGAACAATCTTCTGAAGCTGCCTGGAAAACACACGATTTGCCCAAACAGAAACAAGTCATAAATGAATGCAGTTGCACACGTACATGTAATCTGTGCTATTTTTCAGCTAAGAAAGGTACTTTCTAATGAAGTATTTACATAAGTTCCTCTTTGTGGTCTTTTGAATTTTCTATAAAATTTTTCAAATAGGGTTTAGATGCATTTTTACATACATTTTTACATTTCTACAGTCTTTAGTGGCTTTCAAAAAGCTGCAATGCATTTTAAAGCATATTACCAAGCAAAAAATAAAAAAAATGAAATGAAACAAAACATAAGCAAAAATGAAAGAAATCATAGCTTTGTTTACCTTTTCAAAGTGCCAAATATACTCACTGCTTAGTGGATAAAATAGAAAAAAATCCCCTAAACAAAACAAATGTTCACAGAAAAGTTACAACAAAACCCGACTTCTTACCGGATCTTTGCTGTGGCAGGAGCAACAAGTTTACCTAATGTATCCATGTTCATGTTTGAGCCAAAAGTTTACATTTTCAGGCCACATTCCTGTCATGAAGCGAGTGTTGGTGCCGGATTGCGTGCAGAATTGTAAATGAACCCTGCCTTTGTTTAGTCACATCCTTGTCATACAGGGGAGGGAATTTGTTCTAGCCGCCTCTGTCAGACAAATAACTTCTCTTTTCCACTCCCCTCACACACACACACACACACACACACACACACAGACACACTCAAAAATAGGTTTCAGTGGCCGCACTTTCAGCAGCCCTCTTGCATCACATTTGCCTTGACTCGCTTCAATTTCACCATTCCAGATGATGCCATTTTAGCAATTTCAGATAGCACAACATACGTCAAATTTCTAGAAAAGGGCTTCAAGTTATGAATATGTTATACAACAGCTTGAACAAGGTTAATTAGAACTTATTATTATTTATTTATTATTGGAGGCTCAGTTTCCACAAAAACAAGCAAACCAAAAAAAAAGTAGTATTTTTAAGTAATAAATCTTTGTTGATGTACGTTTAACTTTGGCTTTTAGCTTTGAAGCTGGTCTCTGTGTAAGGTCATGCCTGTTGTGTCATAGAACGTACCGTGTTGTAATCCTGCTCTACAAAGAAGAAAAAAAGAAAAAATCAAAAACAAGTGTGCAGCTTCTCCTGTTGCCCGGGAGGAAAGTTGATTTACTACATGTGTGTGATCGCCATGGGGATTTTTTTTTTTTCTAAAGAAATGTCTGCTCTGCGTAATCACACTCAAAGGAAGAGGTGATGTGAGGAATCTGTGCATGATGCAAATCTCCCGTTCCACCACATCTGAAAGCTGCTCGATTGGATTGAGAACTGGTGACTGTGCAGCAAGGTTACAATAGTTTTGGATTTTACATTATGTGTATGCAACCTGCATTATGTACAGTACCAGTCAAAGGTTTGGACCCACTCTTGCATTCACACGAATGGTTACAACCTTGTGGTTGTGCGTTGGTGTTTTATCCCCTCCTTCCTCCTCGCTCTTTGTCGTCCGTTTTTTCTGGGGGTTTTTTCACTTTGTTCATTCCCTCAGGTCCATTCCGATAGATCCAGCAGTCTCCCTCCAGGAATTTGCTGACATTTTTGAATCCTTGTATTGATGCTATGATTATTATTCCTGATTGTTATTCTCTCACTGGTAAATTCAAAAACTGTGGCGAAAAGTAGCCAGAAATACACCGGAGGACTCGACTGTGCTGAACAGGTTAATCACAATCGTTGAGATCTGTTACATTTCTTGAGAGGTCCACGTCAGGTTACATTGTAGGTTACTGCGTAGGTTCAGAGGGGTTTCCGTAGCCTCCTCGTGCGCTCTCTTCAGGTGGACTTTGAGGTTGGTGTGATTTTTTCCACTTGAGAAGTGTTCCGCACATTTTGTCATCATCCACAACAAGACACTCACGTCTATCTGTCTTGCTGTCGTTCTTAAAGAAACCTCAAAATGCACTCTGCCGCTTTCTCCCAACTTGTGCTTGCTTTTGCTGCAGGTGATATATTTACAATCTTCTATTGTGCTACTGTCTGAGCCTCAGTTTCCTGTTCTTACTGACAGGAGGGACAACCGGTGTGGTCTTCTGCAAGTCTAGCCCATCTGCTTCAAGGTTCAACAGCTGTGCATCATCCAGAGATGCTCTTCTGCACACCTTGCTTGTAGCGACTGGCTAACCGAGTTACTGTTGCCTTCCTATCAGCTCAAAGCAGTGTGGCGTCTCTGACCTCTGGCATCAAGAAGGCATTTTCACCCAGTGAACTGACACTCACTGGATATTTTCTCTTTTTTCAGGCCATTCTCTGTAAACCCTAGAGATGATCATGTGGAAAAATCCCAATAGACCAGCAGTTTGTGAAATACTCAGACCAGTCAGGCACCAACAATCATGCCATGTTCAAAGTCACTTAAAGCACCTTTCTTCCCCATTCATGCTTGGTTTGGACTGTTTGTTAAGAAATTGGGGAAAAGGCGCAACAAGTTATGAAAATGTGCAAACATAGATGGAAATACAATACATAAGGCAGAAACAGAGGTTGCACAATTCTAATGAGCTTGAAAGTCCTTTATTCTTCAGTCTGAACTCTCTGAGGCAGCTTTCTTGTATTTTCTTTAAATAGTCTTCAGGAATAGTTCTCCATGCAATCTCAGAGTTTTTATGGAATAAGAAGCCCCCGAGAATGAGAAAGGAGCTTTTGCAAAAAAATCAAGGATTCAGGGGGCTTTGCTCTACCAAATTTCTTATAATATTGCTGGTCCGTAAACATCCGCTCAATGTTATTCTGGCTCAGGGCCGATGATAACAAGCCGAATTGGTTGCCGTTGGAGGAGGCCTCATGTGACTCAGCTTCATTGTTTTCTCTTTCATGCCTCCCATTAAATTTTTCTTCAATGTCATATTCAAATAATATTATAGTTAAAAGCTTGCTAAAAATTTGGACTCAAGTAAAGCAGCATTTAGGATTCCAGGGAATACCTTTTAGCTCTCCATTCGATTTAAATCCCTTATTCCCTCCCTCATTAATTGATAAAACATTTGCAACATGGAGGGGCAGAGGACTTGTTTCTGTAAAGGACTTTTTCATTGATGGCACTTTGGCTTTGTTTGCACAATTGCCATCAAAGTTAAATCTGCCTAGTACACACTTCTTTAGGTACTTACAGGCCAGAAACTTTATTAATAGGCATTTTTCAGACCTTTTCAATGTCCCCACTACATTTTTATTGGATTCAATAATGACACTCAAGCCTTCTTTGAAGGGCGCAATTTCAAAAATATATAATCTTCTACTTTCTAATCTTCCGACACCATCCAATTACCCCCGCATCACTTGGTCCAAAGAATTGAATATCAAAATCAGTGAGGAGCAATAGGGGTCTATTTTGAAGCGCATTCATTCCTCCTCGATTTGCGCAAGACATTGTGTCCTTCAGTGTAAAGTGGTGCACAGGATACACTGTTCTAGAAGTAGATTGGCACAGGTTTTTCCTGATAGTGACTCTAATTGTGTAAGATGCAAGTCAGGTCCAGCCAATCTTTCTCATATGTTTTTGACTTGCCTTTCCTTACTCACCTTTTGGGGTTCAGTTTTTGATTCACTTTCAGCTATTGTGTCAGCCAGAATCCCACATTCCCCTCTGACTGCTCTGTTTGGGATTCTCCCTGATGTACATTCTCTGCCCTCCCACTTGGTTGAACTTATAGCTTTCCTTACACTTTTAGCCAGAAGAACCATTCTTATGTGCTGGAAGGATCCGCACCCACCCACCCATACAGGCTGGATAACAGATGCCCTTTCCTTTATGAAACTGGAAAAAATAAAATACATCTTAAGAGGCTCAGATGATAAATTTTATGAAGTCTGGCTGCCTTTTCAGAATCATGTTATGTCGCTGACCATTGAGATGACTCTGTAACCACCAGGTTTCTTTCTTTTAATCTTTTTTTGCCCCCTCCTTCCCTCTCCATTCTCTGGTTCAGTAATGTCTACTAAACTTACACCCTAGCACACTGTTCCCATAGTCTGTGTATAAATAATGTTATTGTAGCACCCCCCCCTTTTTTAAATTATCTTTTTTTTTTTTTAATAAAAAAAAAAAGCTCTTCTCTGGATGTTGGCTTCCTTTTGTTCTCTGTCAGGATGATCCCAAATTGCTTCAATAATGTTGAGGTCTGGTCTCTGGGTAGTGCTGCATTGTGTTTTTTTTTTTATCCAGGTATGTTTGTACTGCATTGGCAGTGTGATTGGGATCATTGCCAGACACATTTCAGAATGTTCTGCATGGTGAATCAAAATCTGACCGTACTTTTATGTGTTCATAATTCCATGAATTTTGACAAGATCTCCAACACCACTGGCTGAAATACAACCCTAAACCATGACAGAGCCTCGACCATGTTTTACAGATGGCTTTAGTCACTCCCTGTTGTACCTCTCTACTGACCTCCTCCTCCTCCTGTCATATTGATGACAACTTGAACCTAGAATTAAAAATTTGGATTCATCACTTTATAAGACCTAAAGCCCCTGATTTTGGGTCCAGTTCTTTTGTAATTTGGCTTATCTCAGCATTTTCTCCCTGTTTCCCTTTCTTAAGTTGTGTGTTTTGTGTAGACGCAACACTAATTCACCTCTTGAGTTAGGCTCTAGCTTAATGGTGCCTATTTATGTGATGCATGCGCGCACACACACACACACATGCACGCATGCACGCACGCACACACACACACGGGAACATACCATACAAACAAGAACATACACATGCAGCCAGATGGATGTGCAGGTGCAGTCAGGCACACAAACTTCCCCAAACACATCTGCACACATACACAAATCCACTGCAAATCAGCCGTGTGCAAGCACACACACCTGTAAACACACTCATACGTAATGTAATTTCATTTCTGCTCCTTCTTTTGTTTTCACGTGAAGATTTTATTATAATCAGCAGGTCTTGTGCCGTCACCCTTTGTCACTTGGAATCCACTGATTCTATTGGTCAGTTCTGATGAATTGTAGCCTCAGTTTCCTGTACTCACTGGCAGGAGTGGCAACCGGTGTGGTCTTCTGCAAGTGTAGCCCATCTGCTTTAAGGTTCAATGTCTTATGCATTCAGAGACACTCTCCTACATACCTTGGTTGTAATGACCTCTGACATCATGAATTCATTTATACCCAGAGAACTGCTGCTCACTGGATAGTTTATCTTCTTCAGACCATTCTCTGTAAACCCTAGAGCTGTTAAGTGTGGGGAAATCCCAACAGATCATCAGTTTGTGAAATACGCAGAACCGCCCATCTGGCACCAACAGCCATGCCACATTCAAATTAACTGAAATCACCTTTCCTCCCCATTCTCTGCCAGCAGGTCATCTTGACGATATTTACATGCCTAAATGCATTGAGCTGCTGCCGTGTGATTGGCTGATTATATAATCATATAAAAAAATGATTATAACACATTTACTGTTCTGTACTTTTATTCTGAAATGTTTTGTATCTTTGGACATTGGGATCAGTCAGTCTTTGGTTTGGCTTGTCAAACTGCAGCAACAACAAAAAAATAAAATAAAATAAGAGAAAGCAAGAACTGAGGGACGGGTGAGAAGAAAGGAGGATATGATTGAGGGGCATGATGACAGAGGGCTGACAGTGTTACTTACGGCTGGTGGATGAGACTGAATTTGCTCATGTCACTTTCGCTCAGGTTCTGAAAGAACACGAGATAAACCAACTGTTAAAAAAATGTGACAGGATGGGAGGAAAATAAGAGAGTACAGAGATCACAAATCACTGTGATTCCTCGCAGCAGAGATGATACTGCGAGGACGTCACCTTTACTGGAGCAGAAGAGATGGGAATGCATTACCTCGTTGGTAACAAAAGATGGCAGCATCTCACTTAGAGCCTTTTCAGAAGCACATGTGCTCAAAACTAAACCGAGATCTGGTTCAGTCACATTCAGATACATTAACACCTTGAAGTGATTCTATCTGAGCATTGTTGTTAAGATACTGTAGCAATTCCACGGGGATGCTGTGGGCTGAGTGTCTTGCTTAGGGCCTCACTTATCTAGTAACACAACAACACAACATAAAAACATATTTTTATTAGAGGAGTGTGTGTCTAGTAATTAATACTAAACTAAAAGTGGTTTACAAAAACAATGATAGCAAATCATTTTTAAACCAACATCAAATGAGCATTGCCCGTGTTCCTTTTAGCAAACAAAACTTGTTAACGTTCAGGTTTGGCTTGCTCGTCTCACTACAAGCAAACCACAACCATATTATCATATTACCCAATTTTCTACATCATCCAACATAAAAAAGGAGAAAAAATAGCCAACTGCCAAAAAAAGCCCCCAATGTGTTACAATTTTCTTTTTTTCTAATGTCTGTGTTGTAGTAAGGCATTTGTGATTTGTAAATGAAAGAAAAATGATTACCATAAAATATGCAACAAATCCCGCTAAATTATGTATTCCCCTCTTCATTCATAATTCATTGCTCCAGGTCATTACTTGCTCTGTCTCTCTTCTGTTTTAAATTTGCTGTAATGCAGCGAAGATCCATGACAATAAATGTTTTCCAAAGTTGTGAATATAAGTTTGTGAGATGTCACGTGAAGAAACAGACAGAGGCTTGCCATAACAGGTTGAAATATGAAGTATGACATAATTTAAGATAAGAACAATGTATGGATGGTCAGTGTGGAATCTTTGTAATGATGTGCTGTTTAGATGATTAGACAGTAGCTGTTTATATGAGAAATTTCCACAGGGAGGGGCGGGGAGTTAGTAATGCAGCTCACACTACCTTGATGTGTGTGTTTCGGTTCAACAAAAAGATGTATTACCTTTAGGAATAAGCCCACAGCATAGCGGAAGCCCTTTAAGATAGCTTGGGATTTAATCATTTGTAAATTTGAGAGTTTGATCACTTAATATGAAAGACTTCACCTCCTTCAAAGTACTGAACCTTGCCCTCACAGATACACACTTGATCATCACACCGACTTACAAGAAGAAGAAGAAAACCATCTGTATAAAATCGGACTTAGCCTTCTGACACTGAATGAAATATCAAATACCCCCCCCCCCAGTAGATACTCGTACACTGCTCACACAGTGAATTATTTATGGGAGTGTCTGTGCTTGTTCAAATGAGACACAACAGCCCTACAAGCTGCAGCCATTCCTTTTTTTTTCTATGGACCTGGACCTGAAACCACCCTCAGTGGTCCTGGTCCTGGGTCTTGGATCCAGAGTTTTGAGTTTCTGGACTTTTAAATTCTTTAATTAATTAGTTTGATCCTTAATTCACTTATTATTTTTTATTTATCTTCATTTTCCTTACTATTTTGAATCTTTAGTTCTTAGTTCCAGCTTCTATTTTGCATTAGAGAAAGCACCAGGACCGTCTTCTGAAGGTGATTAAGCTGTGAGATCGAGGGCACCAACAGTGCAGAGCTTGCTCAGGAATGACGGCAGGCAGGTGTGAAGGCATCTGCATGCACAGTGAGGCACAGACTTTTGGAGGATGGCCTGGTGCCAAGAAGGGCAGCAAAGAAGCCACGTCTCACCAGGAAAAACATCAAGGAGAGACTGATATTCTGCAAAAAGTAGAATGATTGGACCGCTGAGGACTGGGGTAAAGTCATTTTCTCTGATGAAGCCCCTTTCTGATTGTTTGGGATGTCTGGAAAAATCTGGAGAAGAAAAGGTGAGTGTGACCATCAGTCCTGTGTCATGCCAACATTCATGTGTGGGGTTGTTTCTTGTCATGGTCCTGGGCCTGTGGCCCAGTGTTTTGAGTCATGTTTCCCTGTTTTGGTTCCTTGGTTTCTCTGGTCCCTGTGATGTTCCTGGTCCTGTCTCTTCCTGTTTTATTTTGATAGTCCTGTGTACCCTATGTCTTGTGTTTGGCTTTGCTTCCCCCTGTGGTTTGCCTTATTTGCTGCACCTGCTGTGCCCTCCTGTGTCCTATTCCCTCATCAGTCCTTGTGTGTATTTAAGCCCTCTGTTTTCTTCTGTTCTTTGTCGTGTCATTCGTAGTGGTAGTTCCTCGCTGTGGTACCTGTGTGTTTCCTGCCTGTTTCCTGGTCTCCTCCCAACCCGTGCATTTCCCGGGGGGAGTTCATGTGTGTTTTTGTTCCCCCTTCAGTTTAATAAACCTGTGTTCCCGGAGTTCTGCATTTGGGGTCCTGCCTCCTTCCTTGCCGCACCGCAGCTCCTCCCGCCGCGACAGAATGACACGACCACGAGTGGACCCCGCAGTCTCCGACACCTTCAGCGGCACTCGCCTGGCTCTGGGGGACCGGCTTGCCGGAACGGTCCCCGGCGACGCCACCCACCCGCCTCTCCTCCGCTTGACCAGCCCGGTGGGGGGTGTCCGCTGGACCCCTGCGAGCGGGTGTTGGACCTCTGCCACCGATGGTTCCGGCAGCCCTGTGACAAGCAGGGGAAACACCTGGCGCACAGTCTCCACGGGCTGTTGTCGGACTTCCCCGGCCTCATGGACTCTATGCCTACATTGACGAGGGGCTATGTAGAGCATATTATGAGCTGGGCTGCGCTCCCGGTTCCTGTTCCGTGGGTGGAGGGGGCCACGGACAGGCCGACCTCTGCACCCGTACCTGTCCCACGGGTGGGGGCGGCCAGGCCCAAGCCTTCACTCCAGCCTCAGTCAGTCCCAGCTCCCTCTCTAGCTCCCGCTCCAGTCCTGGCTCCCTCTCTCTCTCCAGCTCCCTCGCTAGCTCCTGTCCCAGCTGCCTTTCTAGCTCCGGCTTTCCGTCAGCCACAGTCAGCAGCCGTAGCTCCGGCTTCCCCTCAGCTTCAGTCAGCCACCGTAGCCCCGGCTTCCCCTCAGCCAGCCGTCCCGTCAGCTCAGCCTCAGCCAGCCGTCCCGTCAGCTCAGCCTCAGCCAGCCGTCCCGTCAGCTCAGCCTCAGCCAGCCGTCCCGTCAGCTCAGCCTCAGCCAGCCGTCCCGTCAGCTCAGCCTCAGCCAGCCGTCCCGTCAGCTCAGCCTCAGCCAGCCGTCCCGTCAGCTCAGCCTCAGCCAGCCGTCCCGTCAGCTCAGCCTCAGCCAGCCGTCCCGTCAGCTCCCCTCCAGCTTCCGTCAGTGGTAGCGTCGCTGGTTTCACCCCGCTCTCAGCCTGCCGTAGCGTCGCCGGCTTCATCTCAGCCTGCCGTAGCGTCGCCGGCTTCATTCCAGCCTGCCGTAGCGTCGCCGGCTTCATTCCAGCCTGCCGTAGCGTCGCCGGCTTCATCCCAGCCTGCCGTAGCGTCGCCGGCTTCATCCCAGCCTGCCGTAGCGTCGCCGGCTTCATCCCAGCCTGCCGTAGCGTCGCCGGCTTCATCCCAGCCTGCCGTAGCGTCGCCGGCTTCATCCCAGCCTGCCGTAGCGTCGCCGGCTTCATCCCAGCCTGCCGTAGCTCCAGCTCCCTCTCACTCTCGGTCAGCCGTAGCTCCAGCTCCCCTCAGCTCCCTCTGTAGCTTCAGCTCCCTCGTCCTCTGTAGTTTTGGTTCCCTTAGTTTCCCCAGTATCAGCCTTCCCGCAGCTGCAGCCAGCCGCCCCACAACCACCATCCACACCACCTCCATCACCTACCCCTCAGCCCGAGCCGCCAGGGGGTCCCGCTCCGTCCGAGCCGTCAGGGGGGCCCGCTCTTCTTCGCCGCCGCCGCATGCCACGCGGCCGTCCGCCCGAGGGTCCCGCTCCGTCCGAGCCGTCACGGGGCCCCGCTCTTCGCCTCCGCCGCTGGGAGCGTGGTCGGCCTCCCCCTTCGCCTGGTGCTCCTCTTTGTCGCCGCCGCTGGGAGCGCGGTCGGCCTCCCCCTTCGCCTGGTGCTCCTCTTCGTCGCCGCCGCCGCTGGGAGCGCGGTCGGCCTCCCCCTTCGTCTGCTGTTCCTCGTCGCCGCCGCTGGGTGCGCGGTCGGCCCCCCTCTTCGCCTGCTTCTCGTCGTTGCCGCCGCCGCCGCTGGGAGTGCGGTCGGCCTCCCTGCGACTCCAGTGGACTCTGTGTTTTTTGGACTCTGGGGGCCTGGGTGGCCCCTCCTGAACTGTTCTTCCTTTGTTTTTTGGGGGTTTTCTTGTTTTTGTTTCTCATTCAAGGGAGTGGGTTCACTCACAGTTTTGCTTAAGAACACAGCCAGGAATAAAGACCGGCACCAAAACATTCTCAAAGAGCAACTTCTCAAAAGTTTGGTGAAGAACAGTGCCTTTTCCAGCATGGTGGAGCATCGTGCCATAAAGCAAAAGTGATTCCTGGCCATGGACCCAATATTGAGAATTTGGGTCCATGGCCAGGAAACTCCCCAGACTTGTAGTCAATCCTCAAGAGGCAGATTGTTAAACAAAACCCCACAAATTCCAAGCACTGATTATGCAAAAATGGTTTACTATCAGTCAGGATTTGGCCCAGAAGCTGATCGACAGCATGCCAGGGAGAATCGCAGAGGTCTCGAAAAGGAAGAGCCAATGCTGCAAATATTGACTCTTTGCATAAACTTAATGTAACTGTCAATAAGAGCATTTGAAGTGTATGAAATGCTTGTCATTATACTTCAGTATACCATAGAAACATTTGATAAAAAGATCTGAAGCAGCAAACTTGGTGAAAACTAATACTTGTGTCATTCTCAAACCTTTTGATCACAACTGTACAGGATGGGGCCGTTGCCACTTCATCTTTTTATATAAGTTACACGTTCTTATTGGATTTCTAAAGGTTCCAAATTTTTAGTAATTAAATATGATATCAAAAATGTAGAATGAAGGGTTTAGGGTAGGGCTAACTCTAACCCTACACGGTGACTCAAAGAATAACAAGATAAATTATTCATACATCTCTGAGCACGAGCAAAATGAACAGGTGCCGCAAGGGCTGGCGAAACCCACCCACAGGGCGGGTTTTTGCTCGTAAGATAAATGAGGAAATTTTTGAATTGTTATTTATATCATAGCTACTTTAGCAGAGTCCAAGAATAATAATGTGAAGGTGGAAATAAGCACATTGAACTAAAAAAATATCGCAGTGGAAAGTATTCACCACGTCAGTGTGAAATCTCAGTTTCACCCCAAACCAGGTGCATAGATGGCCACTATTCTTGTTTCTCTTCATGAGTGGTTTGCTGTTGGAGTGGCAAACAGCAAGGGCAGGGTTTGACGCACCAAACATTTGTTAATACTCCTTGTCGAAATGAGTTTCATTTCACGATAGAGAGAACAGCTTCGCAGTTACATGGCCACAAAATTACCCTAGGTTCTTTCACGGCAGCTGCGCAAGGTCTCATGACTGTCATTAGGTGAGAGACTTTCCACATGTTCACAAATCTACACTGAATGTAGACAAGCTAATTCTGGTTTAAGGTGTTTTTCCTCTGACTTTCCTCTGTTATCCATTACAAGGCAGCTGTGTCAAAATTTAAATTAGATTCAGTGAGGCTAAAGCATTATTGCATATTACTCTGAGATCTATTATTGCAGACTGCCACTATAGATTTTTAAACACCAACAGCAAAGCAAATACATACATAGGCTGCACACATACAGTCACTGGCCACTTCATTAGGTACACCCAATGAAAAACACCTGTTGAATCTGTGCCATTAGGAATTAAGGAAGTTCTGAATGCAAAATGGAGTTCAGCCCTTTACTAGCAAGGTGTAGCTAATAAAGTGTTTAGTAAATGTATATGCGCTGTATGTGTTCTATAGGAAGCACCCACATGGGGAAGCATATCCTGTTCTTTTCCAGGGGCCTTTGTTTGTAATGTCAGTGTGATACACAGAAACTGAAAGTGGCTTCCCTGCATAGCCGCCACACACAGGCAGCGTTACAGAGATGGAAGCTGACAGTTCTTTTGATCTTCTGCTTCTACATATCGCTTTTAACCTGTCTACCTGTGTGAGCGAACGTGGCATCAAAAAGACAGACATTACCTTTATCTACGCTGTGCCGACTGTCTGTCATTCCTATCCTTACTGTATTATACAGCCATCCAGCGCTCAGACAGAATAAGACTGTGTTTTTTCCCACCTTTCATTCTTACCACTAAATTGTGAAGACTCACTGTGGGTGCGATGTGAATAAGATGCATTCGAGCCAGAGCTGGTGATGATGTTGTCATATGAGAGCAGTTTAGATCTGTGTTGCCTGCTTTCTTTCTTTCTTTTTTTTTTATGGATTTTATGACCTTTGCTCCATCCACTGTACATCACATGAATATGTAAAGTAAGCTAAAGGCAAATGCTCAGCAGAAGCACGCTCGCTGGATGACATTCAGATACCAAAGTACAGACCCTCTCTGCCCTTGGACACACGCTGAGCTCCTGATGAGTCAAAAATAACTTATTACAAATGTTTCTTCTTCCTTCTTTGCAGCATTTCCAGCTCATTATAAAGAACTGTATCAGAGGCAAATGACACCTTTAAAGATCCAGAGTGGTTTAACTCATCCAGAAGCATTTTCCTTTTATTAATCATTTGTTTTCTCAGTGACATATCTGGAGTTTTTTTTTATTTTAAGACTACAGTTGTTTCAATGGCATACTGTGATGTCATAAACTCCTGCTTGTGATTAAGCAGGTCAAATGTGATTGTAGGTGAACACAGGCAAACTGAGCCCCTTCAGATAATGCAGACCGACGACAGACGAGCCGGTTTTGTTTCACTGCGCAGAAGCACACCGATGATTCAGCCACTAAATCATTAAAGCGGTTGCTCTTGTAAAATAAAGGAACTGACATTACACTGCCAGAGGCAATTTCAGGATGTTTGTCAAAAATAGAAGTGGAACTGGATAGTTACAATGAGCAGCAACAGTCATAGCAGAAAAAGTAAAGAGCACCATCTGCTGGATTTCATCAATTGAAAAATCCAAATAGAACTTTATGCACTCTATGGTTCATGAACACCAAACATGCAGTGTCATAACTCTTCCAGAAGCTTCCAGATTGCAAAGGTGAAGCCTTTGCTGAAATCCCTTAAACCTGCTTTCTTTCTAATGGCCAGCAGGGGTGGGGGACTCCTCTGGTTGCATAAAGAAGACTTGCATAGAAGTCTATGGAAAAATAATTCCACTATCGACTTAAACTGTGGCTTCAGAAAACAACTTCCTGGTTGGACTGTAGTCTCATTTGTGAATTTAAAATCTCCTTGAATACAGCATGATTATTTTGTAATTTATGGCTCCCATTAGAGTCAAAAAGGACAATAATGCAAGATATGCTTTAGGATGGGCCTACCCTGCGATTATCAAGTGTATAAGAGTGCCCAGATTTCTCAGTCAAGGTCAAGAGCCTTGCTCATCACATCCCATTTCACTGCAACAGCCAATATGCTCAAAGACTTCATGAACCAGTGGGTGACAGCACAGTGGCCTATCTTTTATATACAGTCTATTGGTCTAGTACAGCAGTACATTGAGTGAAATGCTAACATCAGCTTGCTAATGTATCCACAGTAACGTTGCTAACAAGCAAATAATGGGAGCATTTGGTTGGAGGAAGACAATCAAAGCACAAATATCTGTACTGTAAAGTGGCAGAACATATAACATAAAGTGTATATATACAGTCTACGGTCTATACAAATTGTTTACATATAGCACTTAATAGCTAAAAATGCAAACCTGTTGGTGCAGCAAAATATAAAGCCAGGGGATCAACAAAGTTCTCTATCGACACTGAACGCTTGCTGCAAATTTTATGGCGGTGCACCCAGTGGTTCCTGAGCTATTCTGCTCTGAACCGCAAATGTCAACGTTCTCCTGCGGCACTGGAGAAAAAGTTAGAGGATCACAAAAGTCGGTATGATTCAGCCTCCGAGGACACTGACTAGTGGCGGTGAATTTCATTCAAAAGGCAATCCATCGAGAAGTTGGTTAGGGATTTTAGTTTATAGATCAAAATCCGTTGCCTTCCCTTGAGCCGCACTAAAAATACTGGCTAAAAAAAAAATCAAATAGAGCAAACAAAAGTCCACACAGCTTGAAGTTTGACTGGGAGAATGTCTGTCAAACTCTGCAACCTTGAAGCTAGTTAAACTAAAAAGCTGTGAAGCCATTCAATAAAAGCACGAGTTTGCTTAAGTGTAATAGAGCTCTCGGTGCACTGGCTGGATCTGTAGCTAGGAGATCTATCAATCAATACACATACTGTATGTATATGTATATTTCAGATCCATGCTGTTAACTTGCACATCAAAGCCTCTGCTCTGAAATGTTAATCAATATAACTGATGAAAATCTACACTGGGCATCTTTTGGGGGGGAGAAATGACACGCAGGCCGAGTATTTCAGTGATGCAATATCCCGCCTAAAGTGGAATTGGCTCAGGGTCATTGAATAATGAATAGGGAAAATAGGCCATTGCTCTAATTTAAAGAGTGACAAGAAGTGTGTAAGCGTCCACTTAAAAGATGCATATGAATGAAAGCTTCTCCCGGCTTGCCAGTGTGTGGGAGGTTTTACTGAAGTATTATAAGGATCCACTAAAAACACTAAATATTAGGGAGTTATAAAGCCTCACTTCAGTTATTTGCTGCATAAAATCCTCTTTAAACAGCGTTCCCTCTCATGACTGAAGCAGATTTAGAGATACTTACTTAAGTAAGTGGGGATTACAGCTTTATTAGCCATGAGACTCATTTCACACTTCTTACTCTCTCTTGAACAGGGCACTCAGCTGCGCTCATTTTGGCAGCCTGCTCCTCAGAAACAGGAGAAGAGCCTCAGATTGTACACACAATGTGGATACTGGAGACAATGAGAATGATACCAAAGCAGAAGTTACAACAGATAAGCCGACTACCACATTAGGAGGGTCACAGTTTACACAATGAGCCACCATGGGAAGTACTGCAAGCAAGTTTAGTCATGTTTCATATCCTGTAAAAGATCCTGTTTTTCAATTTGATACGTGTGCCTTCACATTCATAGTAAGGTGTGTTCTTCGGTCATGTCAAGGAGCAATGGTTTAACAGAAAATAAAAATGTCTGCCATCACATCGGACTTTAAAAGTAACCAAAAGAGTGAAAGATTTGCAAATAAACCAAGCTCAGCTGTGGGGTTTTTTTCTCGCAAAATGGCATAAATAGCTCAGGGAAATGTAATTATTCTGCTGCTATTAACACCATAATCACAATAATAGCAACTGCTCGTGAGGATTTATCCATTTGAATTGGAATAACAAACTGAACACAACCACAACCCTGATATGATCCTGAATGGATTCATAGTTTATGTAACTGTGTGTGTGTGTGTGTGTGTGTGTGTGTGTGTGTGTGTGTGTGTGTGTGTGAGAGAGAGAGAGAGAGCAATTTTTGGATTATTCAGGTACAAATGAGAAAAACTCACCAGAAGTCTCTGCCCATTAATTTTCAGTCTGTTTACGGTGGCAGCACATTCTTGCATATTATTCTGAGGACAGTAAACATATTGATTTGTTTTTATTGCTATTTAAGCACACCTATTAAAACTCCCAAAAAAATTAGCTTCCAGTCATCCAGTCCTCTGATCTTACTTTAACACTAGAGCTGCATATGTGTATTATACAGAGACAACATTAACATTACACATGACCCACAGAATGAACTGGCGAATTTTGAAATGACGACAAAACACGAGCAGCTCTCCCATTTGTGGTGCACTCACCTTGCAGAGTAAGAAGGCTACTTTAGCCTGGTCCCACCCCTCGCACTCCTCTCTGGACGGCAGGTTCATTTCTGTCTCAACAGGAAACCTCTGAGTGTGAGTGCGCTTTTGGAAGTACAGTAATAGACTGACCTGTCACGCACCGCAGCTCCAGCACAGCATCAGCAGGGAGAAGTACACACAGGGAGGCCACCTCATTAAAACCAATGCACGTTTCCCGTTTTTCTCTCTCTCCCTTCTTCACCCATAAGTGGTGGTGCGATTCATGTTTTCTTACATTTTTTTAAATTGTCCCATACAATGCAACCAGCCATCAACAAAGGGGAAGCGAGGACTTCCTCAAAGTCATTCTATATAAACACTAAGGAAACAAAAGTTTCATAATGGTGGATCTTTATTTTTCACTCTCGCATAGACCTGCTTCATTTACTGTCGAGCGAAGCATGTAATCTACTCTGCATTTATTTTTATTTCAGGGTGCGATCTTATTTCACTCACAGATTGCTAAACTTTGGGTATAGTAACACTCAACCTGAGCATAAGCTCCCCACAGGGATGAGTCCCCTGCTGCACACTCTCTACACACACGACTGCACCTCCACCCATCCAAACAACGCCATCGTGAAGTTCGTGGACGGAGGTTGGGATCATCGCTGGGGGAGATGAGTGTGCATACAGGAAAGAGGTGGAAAAAGTGGCATCATAATGTAGCACTAACAACCTGGTCCTCAATGCTACAAAAACTAAAGGGATAACAGCGGACCTCAGGAGAAGCAGATATGACCCTCAGGCCACATGCATCAACAGGGGCTGTGTGGAGAGGGTCTCTGACTGATAAATTTCTGGGCCTGCACCTGGAGGATGATCTAATCTGGAAAACCAACACTACTGTGCTGATCAAGAAGGCATAGCAGCGGCTCCATTTCCTGAGGATCCTAAAAAAACAATGCCCTAGCCAAGGAGCTGCAGGTGTCTTTCTACAGATGCTCTGTTGGGAGTGTTCTGGCGTACTGCAGCCCAGCTTGGTTAGCCAGCTGCACTGCTCAGGAAAAGACAGCGCTCCAGAGGGTCATCAACACATCACAGAAGATCATCGGTTTGGGCTCTCCTCTCCTTAAAGGACCTGTACAGATCCTGCTGCCACAGTAGAGCCTGGAGCATCCTGAAGGACACATCCCACCCAACACATCACCTATTCTGACTGCTAACTGCAGAGGACAATAAAAGCTAAAACAAACAGACTGAAAAACAGTACATATCCCAGGGCTGTTGCAATAATAAATAATAAACAATAAACAATAAATGAACACTGGAGGGTATATGCATCTCTTTACTAATCTATACAATAACTCAAGCAAGCCGTATATATATATATATATATATATATATATATATATATATATATATATATATATATATATATATATATATATAAAAAAACCTCTTTTGGAGCTTAGAGATGAGCATTTCCGCCTTTGCTGTCATGGTTGCAACAAAAGAGATATGGACAGGGATGACTGTGAAACTGAATGCTGATTGGCTAAAGCCTTGTGGTTGACATCTTGTTACCCAATGAGCGTGTGGTCTACCACAGATTTTGAAACAAGCGTTGAACAAGATGTACAAAACAGACACAGAACATCATTCATAGAGGTCAGGGCAGAAAGGTGTTTCTCACCAGAAGTGCTTTTGCAGCAACAGCCCATCTGGTGGCCTTCAGACAAAATGCCGCTTTAAGGCACTTCTGCTCTGACTTTATTTTTTTGACCCAGAAGCTACGTCCAACATGAACCTTCAGGCTGGACCTGGCAG
The DNA here is from genome assembly GCA_024447675.2 of Pterophyllum scalare. NCBI lineage: Eukaryota > Metazoa > Chordata > Actinopteri > Cichliformes > Cichlidae > Pterophyllum > Pterophyllum scalare. The sequence goes on along the minus strand of JAMQGT020001753.1, from coordinate 12,107 downwards.
TTTTTCACACATTATGGAAACGAGACAGAAAAACTACGTTGTCAAGGTTTTCATTTTTGTAGGTGTTTCATCCAAAAAAAAAAAATAAAAAAAATAAAATAAAAAAATCTATGTGGATATAAGTTCACACTTTTAACCCCTCATCACCCATTCATACTCAGGTGAGTGTGTCCAAACTTTGGACTGGTACTGATGTAGCTGACAAATCTTCAGCGACTGTGTGATGCTGTCATATTAACATGGTCCAAAATCTCGGAGGAATGTTTCCAGCACCTTCTTGAACCTCTGCCATATAGAATGAAGGCAGTTCTGAAGGCAGAAGGAGGTTCATCCCAGTTCTAAAAAGGTGTAACTAGCAAAGTGGCCAGTGAGTGTGTTATCAGCAAATGCAATTAAAGCATGAAGCAGAAGTTGCCCACCTTTGCCCACCGATGCAAATTGTCTCATATACACGGGCTACTTTTTTCTTGCAACTTGTATCTCTTTTGATTTCAGTATTCTTCAAGCAAGTAAGTGAAATTCTTTTCACTTACTTCCTGGGCTGTTTGACTATTTTTAGCTCTTGTAATGGTCTATTATAGTTTAACAAGCTAAAAACCAAAACACAACTCTTAAAATGTTATTAATTTCAAATTACACGCGACATAGATGTCGTTTTAAAATCTTCTAGCCCCACGCATCAAGGAACAAAAAAAATATCAAGATTTAACTGTCACTTTGTTCTTTCTAAACTGAACTGAATATGTATGATAATTGTAATTATCAGACAATTTTCTCATTCCCCCACAGAGTTACTGAAGTCAGGTGGAGTGAACTTGGAATCATTGCTCTCGCAATGATTGCTGCTGGCAGTGTGAGAGCCATTTGTCTTAGTGATGTTAGAATTTCATTGGTCTCACTTTGGACAGGGGCCAGCACCCTCATATACAACTGACTGATTGGGATAGTGAAAAATAGGCAAACAATTAGTCACGTCTGCACCGTGACACCCGTTAACCCCCAGAACTCTGTGTAATGAGATCTGTGTAATAATTTCTGTCCAGCAGACAGAAACAAGGTGTGCTTATTAAAGTGACGAAATGAACAGAGGCTATGGTAATTAGATGTAGAATAAAGGCCTATAATGATTTCATCACCTTTGCCTAAATCAACAAATCATTGCTGTTTGGTCTACTGAAGCAGATCCATTATTGCAGATAATTACAGCAAAGACCCGATGAAACCTCCTCTTTTACATTCCTGACCGCAGTAGCACAGGAATCATAACAACAGCTCATGCTGTAATTATCTCTTTGGAAACAAAAGGAATAGATGAGTTCAGCTGACTAAATCTATTTTCAGTATGCATTCCTGTCCCATCCATATGCAGTTATATTCCCCGGATAAATGCTCCTAATCATCTTACGTTGCCTATACACTACCTGTATGTGTGCAAAGGCCGTGCATGAGCTTGTGGGCCCTCTGGGGAAATGCCCACAAAGGCTCTCATTTTTAGGCAGTAAGCTAATTAAAGCGGCAGAGCAGATGGTGCAGACTTGGTCCGGACATAATGAGACGGTGAGTGGCGAGACGAACTGGACATGGCAGGACAGCTGTGAGGGGTTTGTGAGGTGACCAGAATTCGGGCATCTCCCAGGAGTGAAGTCTCATTCCAGCCAAGAGGAGCAGAATTTCAAGTCAGTGAAAACTTTTTGAGCAGCTTTTTGAGAAGCCACTGGATCAGCAATTGTTTACTTCCTCCAAACGTGTGTTTGCTAAACAAATTTTACTGGAAGTGAGTAAATACCATGCCAGCAGTGTTCTTTTTTTTTTTTTTTACATCTTTTTTTTCTCTCCTCACATCCTCAATCATTCGATCTTGGCAGGTGGTTTTTGGTAAACACCAAATCCTCAACACCTGTTGCCAGAGGCTTTTCCTGTCTGCCAACTCTCACCAACTCTGCTCCCACTGTCTGGGAAATTAAAACAAAAAAAAAAAAAAAAGAGAGAGAGAGAGCTACAAGTGTGGGAAAACAACAAAACAACTGTGCCATTACCAAAGTAGGTGTTTTTTTCTTTTGGAAGTTAAGCTCACACAACAATACTAACACAAGCTCACAAAAGCAGCAATTCCTAGAGGTCCAGAAAGACTTTGGAAAGCTCATCTCAAAGGAGATGTTCCACACTCCTATTGTACCGCATGCGAGAAAGAGGTCAAGGCCGGCCGAAGCAAGCGCTCCCAAGCGGGAAGAGGTGAAGTTTGAAGATGTCAGACTGTACCTGGTGGAGAGGAAAATGGGCCGCAGCAGGAGAAGCTTTCTGACCGAGCTGGCCAGGTCAAAGGGCTTTATTGTGGAAGACGTCCTCAGGTTGGAAAAAAAAAAAGCTTGCCATTTTTGTTATTCTCAGACTTAGCGGGGCTCGCCACCTAAAAGCTTTCCTCAGTGTGAAGCTCTAAAGAGCTATAATGTAAAGGAGTACAGTATTATTTTCTGGGTTTGTATTTCCTGGAACCAGGCAGAATGGTTTGGTTGACCTTTAAGGCCTCTGGTGTAACCCCAGTAAGGCTCATGACTTCAGAATTAAGTCATTTCCATGCTTAAAAAGGTGATTGTAGTCTGAACAAACAAACACAAAAAAAGAAGCAATGATTGTCTGCACACAGAACTTTTCTGGACTGACACTGAGTTGCAGAAAAGACTGATCTGGCTGGGAAAAACATGCCAGGACATTATTGAAAAGACCATTTTTTATGTTACTTTTTGGCACTTTCCTACAAACCTCTTCTCTTTTTCTAGAAGCTAAGCCCAATTAGCTAAATAGAGAGCCACTATTGTCTCATGAATAGTTAATTAAAAAGGGTTAGGGCATCCATCCTGCCTCCTCTTCACCTTAGTGGATTTTCCCCCAGAGCCATTACTCAGAGCTCCACACATAAACACGTTTAAAGAAGGGGAAGAAATTGGCTAAACCAGCTGCAGCTTGTTGGCAGCAAGAGAACTACAAACAATAGAAGAAAGGTAACAGAGCACACACAAAACTTTTTAATGAGTTTGGTGAAAGTTTTTTTTTTTTGTTAAGTCGCACTTAAGAAGAGCTGTTTTGTGAGCTTGTTCTTTGGGATGATGATTCATCTATTGCACGGTAATTGTGGAAGCAGCATGCCTCCATCGTTTTTTCTGTCTCTTAATTGAAAGTATCTTTTTAAAGTCCCAAACTGTGAGCACAGCAGAAGTCCTCTGCTTGACACCAGAGATGCTTTAGAGTCAGGTTTCTTTGTTATTATTTTAAAAGTTGACATTGCTATCGGGGCTGGGCGTTAAAGCTCAGATTTTGAGCATCTCTGGTGAGCTGGTGTTTTTGTTTTGTTTTGTTTTCATGTAAAGTGAAGGCAGCTTTTTTTTTCTTTGTTACGTTAACGTTAGATCAAGGTTGAAAAATGGTTGAAGTTGAGCATATGATTTAGGTCATATGTGCAGGGTTTAGGCAAAGTGTCCCCATGAGTACACTATAACTAGTGTAAGAGTCTGTGTGCGTTTGTGTGCGAGACAGAGAGAGAGAGAGTGTTTAAATGCGTGTCTAAGTGGGCCTGCCAGCCGCGCACCAGCTTGGCCATGGCAGCATTCCCAGAAACACAGCTTGAGCGCTCCTACGGTTACACTTGGCTTGATACAATTGTTTGAAACCAACGACAGGAAGTAGAGCGTGCCCGCCTCAAACTGACATTAATTCTGCAGGCTGACAAAACTGCTATCAGCTGCAGTTTGATAGCAACACCTCACGTGTCTACTGTTACACACGTTATAGGCAGACTGCTTTTGAGCATACGGTCGGATGCGTTGTGTGCTAAAGGAACATGCTTGTACACACCCACAAGCACACAAAATCACATGACACAGAGACACACAAGTCTCCCTTTGTATGAATTTCAAGTCTCACGCGCGTGAACATGGATCCAAATATCGACATGTTTGTCCTGGGTGACTGATGAGCTGCATTACATGCTGTTTCACAAATGGTAGTACAACACACACACACACACACACACACACACACACACACACACTTTTTTTGAACCCTTGTAATGTATGTAAAATGTGCCTTGGAAGTCATCAGCTGCACCTTTGCAAGTTTGTTTCCAGCTTTGTCCCCCCCCCCAGATATTTTTATTAAAAAGTTGTTGATCATTCAGAGTGATGATTGCACTCAGAGTTTAGGTCAGGTCCCACCTAGAATAGCAACAACTGATGCTTGAATAAATCAGTTGCAGGGATGCCCTGCTGTGATTGGTTGTTACATTATTGGCCACTCCGTTGTGGATGGTTATCATATCGTTAGCCGTTTCTCACACATCAGCAGAGGTAGACTAGGCAAAGAGCCTCGAACAACTGTCACTGCTGGAAAAGTATTATAAAAAACCATCTTCCTCTTATAGCTTCCCCTCGACATGTGCATTTCCTACATTTAAAGGTTGATACCATTCTCAAGGGATCAGGGCCCCACACAGAATACACTGATCTAATCTATAATACTATAAACATTTCACAGCTCCAACATTTTAAATGGGGATTTTATAAAAGTAATGCTTTTCCTTTTAGTAATGGTGACAGTTTAGATGTTTGGACTTTTGGTTGGACAAAGCAAACGCTGTAATGGTTTAATGATGAACTCCGAGACTATTTTCTGATTTTATTACAGACAGTTCCTTTTAGGTGTTTATAGAGTCCTGCTCTGTAACCACACCTCTGTGCATTCAGCTGTGGTTGAAAAATCACATTTATTTTAAACTTATATGGGCTACTTATCAGCAAAAGAGTTTGATAAAACTCTCAACAAGCAAATGAACCAAGTCCACAACTACCCTTTTTAGCACATTTATTTTGTCATTATGAGAAACTGCACTGTACAGTTCTCAGTGATCATGTATCTCTGTTAAGATGGTAGAGCAGTCGTAAAAGGGAAACAAAACCTCACCATGGTGTAAAAATCTATTCTGGACATTCACAGTCTTTGATTAGCATGTTGGTTTTCACTTTTAGAAAGGACAGAAGGAAGCTGCTGACAGGAACTGGGCAGAGCAATGACTCAAGAGACTTCTCTGTATCAAAGCCCATTGACTTTAGCCTGTCCTTGTGTCTGGGCTCAGAGTCCCACTGATTCAGGGAAGTACAATCTGGTTCTGGGCTTGCTTTCTTGCTCATTTGCATGTCAATCTGTCATTTTACATTCTGCTCAGCTACATATCAAGATAAGGATCCAAATTTTAGGTCTATGTAAACATAGTTTGAAGAAAAGAGTTTATTTTTCCCCCCAAAAAATCTTCAATCGAGGTCCAAACAGGCAACTCAAATCCCTGGGATTTTAGAGAGAAAGCAACCCAAGAGCCAAATCTCGATTACTATGGTTAGACAGCAATTCATGTTAGGCTTTTGGAGATCATAGTTGTGCCCCTCAAAAGTGTCTGTTTGAGAAGCTCTTTCATCACATCTTTGTGCTGAGGATAAGGAGGATTTTTCTTCTAAAACGCTAACAGTCAGTGGCCAGAAAGTTGAGCAGATAGAGAATTGGTTTTGCCAGTGATTTAGCCAATTAGGTCCCAGCCTGAGCTCTGCTGGGACCTCCCATGAGGAGTACTTCCTCTGATTTACCCATGCTAAGAGAGAGGAAAAGGAGGAGCATGCTGAATGTGATTATGCACAGCTGGGCAGCCTGATTGGGTCTGGTTGTTAGATTCTGAGGAAGGAAGCACAGGGGAGGAGGCCACAGTAAAAAGCCTGTTGAGATGGTCTCAGCCGAGACGCACTGGTTGAACGAGTTCAGCTATCAAACAATCGAAGGAGGCGCTGGGGGTCCGTGGTGATTGTTGTTTACCCAGTGTTGATCCCCAAATGGCACAAGTTAGACTGCAACGCTGACATCTGAGCTGCATTTCAAAAGCCTCACTTGCACCCTTTGCTCTTTGTAAAAGCTGCTGAGACCAAGAGAGGAACACTTTTTTTTAAAAAGTCAAGCAGTGAAAGAAAATCTTTGATCAAATGAGATGAGGGCATCCTGTGAAAAAGTCTACTAATCCATAAATACTCTCAGAAAGGTCTCGAGTCGATCAGGTTTGAGATTTGCTTTTGTGATTTTTTTTTTTTGTCAAGGTTGGGAAATGTTTTCTTGCACTTATCAGAAATTAGCAAAGCTCGATGACAGATGGAAGTTGTGGGACTGGTTCATTGTCAAATTTGATCAAACTACACCCACACTCTCTTGATGTAGCAAATTAGCACAGCTGATTGCGCACTCACACTGTGCCAAATCTCCCTGCTTCGGAGATTAGCGCGAGAGTTGAACGTCACAATTGCGGGACCCCGGTGCTAGTTTTCACACACTGCACGGCAGACTGGTGTACCTAATAAAGCGGCGAAGGAACAGCATGGTGAAAGGACAGTTTCTGTGAACTGGGTGTGCGTTCATGAAGCCGTAAGTGTCACTCTCTGTTCGGTTACGCACTACGATAGTGGGGGCAACTGCGTGCGTGTCATGAACATGTATTTCATTATCCAAATATTCGTTTTAGCTCAGTAGCAGGCTAAGCTACATTCGGTTAGCCTGTACGTTGTTACTGCAGCCTGACTGTCCAATGATGATGGCACCTGGTTATGTTAAACTGCACAGCGAGACTGTTTATACCGAAACTGTTCTTTATTTGTCTTGCTTTGTTTACTATTAATATTCTGATAAGTCCGAATCTGTGTAGGTCTATTTGTGGTCTACAGAGACCTCTTGTGGACATTATATAGTAGTGCATGTGTTACCTTGAGCAGAGATTGAGGTGATTGTGGTTACTGTACTTGTTTATACTGTTAATGAGAGAATTGTTGTCCATGTTTTCCAGAAACCACATCCTTTGTCTACCCTGTCCCATAACTGTTACCGGCTCTGTGCCTTCATTGTGAGACCTTTATTAAAGACTGTTCTTTACACGCCTGGGTTTGCTGCAGTCTTTCTAACCGAAGACTTAGGCCCGACCTGTATCCACCACCAAGCCAATAAATCCCTTACAGGTGGTCCTTCGAGCCGGATGTGATACAGGTGGCGCTATGGCTACACCCAGGGAATTCGAGGATGGGCAGCAAGCACGTAGTCTCCGTCCCAGCCGGGTGCGACGCATTCCGGGACATCTGGAGGACTATGAACTCAGCTACCCGTATCACCCGCTTCATAATCCAGCAGTAGGTGTAGCATCTCCGCCTCGACCAACTTACGTAGTTCCCTCCAGTCACCACAGAATCCTGAACGATCCTGTAGCAAGTCAGTATTCAATCAAGAGTGCGGAGGACAGATGGCAGCAGTTGGAAGCCCGCAGGCAGATGATGCAGCAGCAGATGAAAGAACTGGAAGTGGAAATGGATCAGGTGAAATTGACTTCCCAGTCACAAAGTGCGCCCCGCTATTATCCTCCATACCAACCTGCTATACTCCGACCTCATTATAGCAGTCTCCCTCACATGGAACGGGGGTACCCTGTACAGCCTCCCAGTCTGAGAGTGGCCACAGGGGATCCACCTTCCCCTCATCATCAGACCTCGCCTGTGGCATTGTCTCTGGATGCGGCATGGGGGCAGGCCGAGGCTCCTGTTTCAGCTACATCGCCGACACATGCGGCTGTTCTGAGGCAGACCGCTGTAGCTTCAACTCCATTGGATCCCCCGCCTCCGCCCGCGGACTTGCCGCCCGCTGCACAGGCATCACCACCTTTTGCAGCGACCTCTCCACCAGGCTCTCCTGCTACACCGCTACTTAGGCTGCCTGAGGCTTTGGAGCCTTATGATATATCATCACAGCCTGTGTCTGCACGGCAACACCAACAGCACTATGGTGCGCCCCCTCAATACTGGCAGCCTGCTCCACCCCTTTTCCCTGCGCAGTACCCTCTGCCTCCGCCACGACCCCCTTCTCCTCCTGGCAACTTCTCTGCAGATCATCACCAGGTAGAGGGTGCCAATCTCCCCAGTATGCTGGAGATGGCGATAGCCTCCTCGTTCGGCATCCCTAAGCCCCAACTGGCTGCGTTCAGCTCCGGCAGAGAAAGTGATTTCCTCATGCTCCGAAAAGGTTTGGACAGCTTACTTGGTCCCCACAGGCATTTAAGTGAGGACTACAAGTATCAGATTCTCCTTGACCATCTCGCTTTCCCTTCTGCACTGCAAGTGGCGAAGCGGTATGTCAACAGTCCAACTCCATATACCAGCGCCATGCAAGCCCTCACTCAGAGATACGGCCAGCCCAGACAGCTTGTGCAGGGAGAACTCAAGACCATCCTGAACTCCCCTGCAGTTAGGGCTGGCGATTACCAAGGATTTGAGGACTTCGCTACTGCAGTAGGGACGTTGGTGGGAATGTTGAGTACCATGGAGGGCCCGTCATCTGCCGAGCTGAGGTGCGGGTCTCATGTGGACACCCTACTCTCCAAGTTACCCTTGCCCTATCGAGATGCCTTCGCGGAACATTGTTTCAGCCGGGGGATTATCCAGAGTGGCAGTGGCCGTACATACACCCTTCCAGACCTTGCTGATTGGCTTGAGAGAAAGGTGCAGACTATGCAAGTATCCCGTCAGATAACAGCAGCGCTTCCATCCGTATCGGCCCATATTGACAGCAAGGAACGGAAGGCCGTGAAGCAGCCAAGAGCTAAACCTGCCACCATTCTGCTTGGTAGTCAGCAGGGAGGTAAGATCCCTAAGCCTACGACCAGTCCTGATCCGACACCCCAAACTAAGAAGCGAGACCGGTTCAAGCCTTTCTGTCCTTACTGTAATACTCAGGAGCACTATCTCAGTGCCTGTGCGGACTTCGCAAAGCTCAACAGTACTGCTCGCACCAGTTGGATAAAGGACAACAAGCGATGTTGGAAATGCGGAAGAGGGCATTCTCCCGACAACTGCACTTTGAAGAAGCCCTGTGCTACCTGTGGAGGACAGCATCTACTCGTACTGCACGACGTAGTCCCATCAGAGAGTAGTCAAGCCGTCAACACAACTGCCAGCATGGTATTCCTGGGCCAAGCTAGCCACTCAGCGAGGGTGATGCTTAAGGTGGTCCCGGTTCGACTCCAAAACGGGGAGAAAACTTTGGACACATATGCGGTATTGGACGACGGCTCAGAACGAACAATCATCCTCCCCGCCGCTGCTCGTCATCTTGGCCTTGTAGGAACTAAGGAGGTTCTGTCCCTGAGAACCATTAGGCAAGAAATAGTGCACCTGCGAGGGGCCACTGTATCCTTCAGCGTGTCCCCCTCGATGAGGGGAGGAGAGAAGTATAACATACAACAGGCCTTTACTGCAGAGGAACTAACTCTGGCAGAACAGTCGTGCGCGTTAGAACCCCTAGTCAAGCGATACAGACACTTGAGAGGCATCCCACTGAGATCCTTTCATAACGTCAGGCCCACGGTTCTTATCGGGTCCGACAATGCTCACCTGATAATACCCATTCGGCCCATACTGGTTGGTCCCAGCGGGGGCCCGGTAGCGGTTCGTACGGCATTGGGCTGGACCTTACAGGGGCCCGTCAGCCTCCTGCCGCCACCCTCTGGTGAGAATATCTGCCTACATTTGGCGACGCTCTCACCTTTGGAAGAACTGCAACAAAACGTTCAGAGACTCTGGCAGCTTGACCTCCTACCCTTCCGTAACAGTAAGGAGGTGACTCGATCAGGAGAGGACAAAGCTGCCCTGGAGTTATTGGAACAGAAAACTGTTCGTGTCACCGTTGATGAGGTGTCCCGCTATGCCACTCCACTCTTACGGAGGCAGAATGCCCCTCCTCTTCGTGCGCCGCTCACTGCGGTGATGCCGCTTCTCCGAGCCATGGAGCGTCGTCTATGCAGTAAGCCAGAGCAATTTGCAGTGTACAATGAGGAGATTCACAAGCTAGAGAGAGCAGGTTACATCATGAAGGTCAGTGAAGAGGAAGTGAACCATTCAGGTGAATCGTGGTTTATCCCTCACCACATGGTGTACCATAACGATAAGGCCAGAGTTGTTTTCAACTGCTCTTTCAACTACAGGCAGATATCCCTGAACCATGGTTTGCTGCCTGGGCCTGTCCTCAGCTCCACCCTGCTGGGAGTGTTGTTGAGGTTCAGAGAACATGCTGTCGCTATCAGTGGGGATATACGCGGCATGTTCCACCAGGTGCGGCTCCTCCCGGAAGATCGCCCCTTGCTGCGTTTCCTGTGGCGCGACGGGGAACGGGAGCGCCGCCCAGATGTGTATGAGTGGCAGGTACTGCCATTCGGAACCACGTGCAGCCCATGCTGTGCCACTTACGCCTTACAGCGTCATGTGAAGGACCACAGCGTTGGTAATGAAGAGGTACTATACTCTGTGCTGCATGCGTTCTATGTGGATAACTGTTTACAGTCTCTGCAGTCTCAAGACCAGGCGCGACAGCTGATAGACAAGATGCGGGACCTCCTGGCCCGCGGAGGCTTTGACATGAGGCAGTGGGCTAGCAATGTACCAGCGGTCATTGCTCACCTGCCCACTGAAGCCAGATCAGCCGGCTGTGAGTTATGGCTAACTGCTAGCAAGACTGAACCCCAAGAGTCCTCCCTTGGCCTCCTGTGGCGTTGCGGCCTTGACACGCTGGGCTACCGGTACCGTGCTATCCCACCTGGCGAGCCCACACTGAGATATGTGTATAGGGTACTAGCGAGTCAGTATGACCCACTAGGCTACATCGTACCCTTCACCACGCGAGCCAAAGTCCTTGTTCAGGCACTCTGGCAAGGGAACCAGGGATGGGACGAGCCAATCCCGGACGAGCTCCGTCCAGCTTGGTTAGCTTGGGAACGGGAGTTGACACTCTTACCCACCATCAGCCTGCCTAGGTGTTATGCACCCGCGGTCTCAGCAGCAACATCTGTTGATCTGCATATATTCTCCGATGCCTCGGAGAGGGCCTATGGCGCGGTGGCGTATTTGAGAATGGTAACTGATGCAGACGAGGTTCACGTGGCCTTTGTGATGGCCCGATCTCGCGTGGCACCGAAGCGACAGCTCTCCATACCTCGTTTAGAGTTATGTGCTGCCTTAGCAGGGGCACAGTTGGCTAACGTCCTGCGTACAGAGCTGACTCTGCCACTGCGAGAAACAATCCTGTGGACTGATTCCACTACCGTCCTGCAGTGGATTCAGTCAGAATCTCAGCAATACAAGGTGTTCGTAGGGACACGAATTGCAGAGATCCAAGAGCTTGTTGGAGCTGATAGCTGGCGGTATGTCCCTTCTGCAGAGAACCCAGCTGATGACATCACACGGGGGAGACCCCTGGGGGAGTTGTCCAGGTCAGACCGCTGGTCCCACGGCCCAGCGTTCCTTCACCAGCCTCCAGCTAGTTGGCCTGTCCGCCCTCCGCTGAACTCTGCTCGTACAGAGGAGACTCGCAGCACAGTCTTCTGTGGTAACCTTTCTGCAGGTGACCCCCCTGAGCTAGATCTGACTCAGTTCAGCTCCTGGTCTGAATTGGTGCAGGCTACATGCCAGGATCTGCATGGGGCGGCAGACACCCCTCCGACTGCTTCTGAGCGAATCGAAGCAGAGCTAGCCCTCTTGAAGCGGTCCCAGAGAGAGAGCTTTCCGACCGAGGTGACAACATTGCAGGCAGGGAAACCGGTTCACCCGAACAGCCGATTGCTGCCGCTGTCACCGATGTTGGACAATGCTGTCGGACTGATTAGGGTAGGAGGTAGACTGCGTAGGGCAGCCAGTCTAGAGGGGGACATGATCCACCCCATTGTCCTAGCACCAGATCATCCTATCACAAAGCTGATAGTGCAGGACTACGATAGTCGTCTGTTACATGCCGGTCCCGACCGCATATTTGCCGAAATAAGGAGGACATATTGGATACTCCGAGGACGACAGGCTGTCAAAAAACACCAGCAGAGTTGTGTGGAGTGCCGAAAATGGCGCAGCAAGCCGATTGTTCCTCCAATGGCCGACTTGCCTGTGGCACGGTTGCGTATCAACCAACCGCCCTACTGGTCTACTGGGGTTGACTGTTTCGGCCCTTACACCATAAAGGTAGGCCGCAGACACGAGAAGAGATGGGGGATCATATTTAAGTGTCTA
>JAMQGT020001752.1:0-38222 GCA_024447675.2 Pterophyllum scalare | reverse complement strand
ATGTGCCTGTTACTTGGTTCAGTTGCGTATTGCTGTATTAGCTTTTGTTGCTGCTGGTTTAAACATTAATGGCTGTATATTGAGTTATTTTGAGGGAAGAATAAATTTACACTGTTATATAAGCTGCACACAGACTACTTTTCATTGTGTCAAAGTGTCATTTTGTCAGCGTTGTCCCATGAAAAGATATACTTAAATATCTGCAGAAATGTGAGGGGTGTACTCACTTTTGTGATACACTGTGTGTGTGTATGTATATATATATATATATATATATATATATATATATATATATATATATATATAGATAGATAGATAGATATAGAGAGAGAGAGAGAGATCAACCACTCTTCCATACAAAAGGAGCAATTGGTATCGCAACTAGAGATAATGCTATGGCATGGGGGAGCCAGGATGACAGGTCGGGGGGGGGAGATTTCATCATCCCTACACTCTGAAATATTCATCTTATTTATGACATAACACCTTAAACAGGCTTTGTGAACACAAGAGTAAAGTATTTAGCAGAAAAGAACGTCATTGTTTTATGTATGATGTTTGGTTTGGCATCAGACTGCTGTCTCTGCACTTACAGGTCTTGCTTGCCAGATCGGCCACAGATCCGGCCCTTCTTGTAGAGGAAATACAGCACGCTGCCCAAAACAGCCAGAAGCAGGATGCAGATGATGATGACTGCGATAACAAAACCTTTGCTCTCTGGTGGAGAAGAAGCAGAAACAACACCCACAGGGTTACTCACTGCAACTGGATTTTGAATAAAATGATGGCAGGAGAGTCAGATACAGGTCTAGGTACAGTTTGCATTGCATCTAAAATGGCAGTAGCATCATTCAGGTGTCCTAAACCTGGAAAATAAAAAAAGAAAGTTGCAGTTCTTCAGGGCTGTAGGAGCCGTGGTGCTTTTACAACGCCATGACAACATGCAGAAGGAAGAGGTGAAGATGATGAACAACTCAGTGATGGTTTGATGCTTTGTTCATCACCAGAGAGGGGTCTCATGAATGCTAGGAGGCGAGAGAGCAAGGGATGTGCTCATAAAGGAGAAGTGGAAGGAGGATGGTAGAGAATCTGCAGCAGCAGGGTATTATACAAACCTTTCTTGATATTCGGTGATTTGGTAGGTGTTTTGACTGAGAAAAACCAAATGAACAGTTATCAGTGAGTTTAAGCATGTAAATAACACATATCATGCAAACACAGTTTGGAGGTTCAGCACAGTCCCGAATAAACATTTAATTTCAGAGGATCTTATCAGTGTTTTGAAGCTAAACATTGAGTTTGATATGCAAACTGTGGTCAGTGGCAGAACAGCCATTTCCCAGAGTGGCCCGGTTGAATCCTGTTTATCAACACTTTGGGAGAAACACCGATGCATGATGCACAAACAGAAAGGGGAGGCACAGAACAAACACAAGACAGGACCCATAATGGGAGTCAGGAGACTCGCTCTGCTGCTAAACTCATGCATGTATGAGAGTTACTCCTTGTGTACTGTGTATACATCTGCATTGCCACAATGTTAACAGAGGTGCTTGACTTGACTTGCTTCCCCCTCTCTTTGATCTCATTCCTCCTTTATGACTTAGAAAAATGGCACAACTATACTAAATGAAAGAAAGTCTAGAGACTGAGCATGCAGATTATAAGCTTTCAATTCAGTTTAATTTTATTTTTATAGCACCAATTCACAACAGCTGCCTCAAGGCACTTCATTTTGCTAGGTAAAAACCCCAACAATCCACACAACCGGACTTGTGGAGGGGCAGCCATCTGTCGTGACTGGGTGGTGGGTGAGCAGGACGAAAAGCAAGGGAGAAAAAAAGAGAACATAAAGAGACGAGGAAAAAGATAAACTACCGGAGAAAGTAGTCAAAATTTACTAAGATGCAGTAGTGCCATATAAATGCATCAGGAGTTGGGGGGAAAAAAAGGGTGAGTGGAGAGAATTCAGCCCTACCAGATCCCAGATCTGCCAGATCCAGCCCTAACTAAGCATCATCAAAAGGAAAGGTTAAACCTAATCTTAGAATTAGAGATGGTGACTGTCCCCTGAATCCAAACTGGGAGCTTTCTGACAAATGAAATATTTAATTTTGCATTTTGTAGCTGACTTGATTTGCACAGTGGTCTTACCTGTGTCATTGGAAAGGGTAGTTTTGGTTGCTGATGTGGTGTGTGTAACTGAAAGCAGGCAGAGGCACAGAGACGAGGTAATTTCTGTTACTATACAGGGGTGCACACTTAACATCACAGAGGTTAAAAGTGTAAAAAAAAAAAAATTAAAAAAAGAGTCTGTGTAGGTTCTAAGTCGTCCAAGACAGTCTTGAATACTTAAAAAGAAGGCAACTGGACTTCTGTCTCAAGACTGTCCACCAGTTGTAGAACTGAAGGAGCCTCATGGATGAGAGGCGAAATGCCTTCACAAAGAAGTCCAGTTGCCTTCTTTTTAAGCACTCAAGACAGCAGTGTCAAAACAACAATACAGAGTGAAAAATTCACAATCACAGACAACACATTACAGCACTTGGCAGAGCTCAAGGCCTTTAGACAAAGTCAAAAAATAAACAGAGACAGGGACATGAAGGAGAGGAGCACGAGTAAACGAGGAAGTGAGGCGAACAGAAAATGCCATTTATTCTAGCACCAATTCACAGCAAAAGTTGTCTTAAAGTGCTTTATATAGAAAGATAAGCACTCAACAACACTAGAGAGAAAATCCCAACAATCAGAGGATTCAGGCACTTGACAGAGGGAAGGAAGAACTCCCTTTTGACAAGAAGAGACCCCCAGCAGAACCAAGCTCAGGGAAGGGCAGCCAGTAAGTAGACAGAGAAGAGAGGGGGGAAAAGGAGAGCATATGATGAGATGATAACAAAACTCAAACTACAGGAGAGGGTTGACAAAAATTAATAACATGCAGTAGGGACATAAAAACACATGGGGAATGAAAGAGGAGAGTGGAGAAGTGCTTAGTGCATCATGGGAAGTCTACCAGCAGCCTAAATCTAGCCTAAATCTATAGCAGCATAAATAAGGGATGGTTCAGGGTCACCAGATCCAGCCCTAACTACAAGGTTTATCAAAAAAAAATAATTTTTAAGGCTCATCTTAAATATAGAGAGAGCTTTATAGCTGATTTGATTTGCACGATGAAAAGCAAGCTGCGCAGAGTGACTGTGATCTTACCGGTGTCATTGAAAAAGGTAGTGTTGCTTGATAGTGTGGTTGTGATGTTTGCTGGTGTAATGGAAGATGGTGTGGTGTTTATAACTGAAAGCAGGTAGAGACACAAAGAGGAGGTCACTTCTGTTACTACACAGGCGCGCACATTAAACATCACATAGGTTAACACTGTCAACACAACAACAACAAAGAGTGAAATATTCACAATCACGGACGACACGTTACAGCAAAAAGCGGAGCTCAAGGCTTTTAGACAAAATCAAAATAAACAGAGACACAGAAATGAAGTAGAGGGGCACAAGTGAAGGGGAAAGAGAGGTTCATAGACAGAGATAAAGTACACTTATGTCACACTTATATGTTTCAGACCATCCATCCATTTTTTTCCACTTATCCAATTCTGGGTCGGGGGTAGCCTCTGGACAGGTCGTCAGTCTGTCGCAGGGCTAACACAGAGAGACAGTATTTCACTGTGGAGGAATTTGGAGCGATTCAGAGGTGGACTTGCTGGTGTGTTTCAGATCATTGTCCTGCTTCATAACTGAAGTGCTCTTGTCCAGCAGGGAACAAAGTGATATCCGGACATTCTCCTTCAGGATTTTCTGGTACAGAGCAGAATTCATGGTTCCATCAATTAAGGGAAGTCGTCCAGGTTCCAAAGCAGCCCCGAACCATCACAATACCACCACCATGTTTGACTGTTGGTGTGATGTTCTTTTAATGAAATGCTGTGTTAGTTTTATGCAGATGTAACGGAACTCAAACCTTCCAAAAAGTTCAACTTTTGTCTCGGCAATCCACAGAATATTTTCCCAAAAGTCTTGGAGATCATCAAGATGTTTTTTTTTTTTTGGCAAATGTGAATGTGAAGCTTTTGTGCTCTTTTCAGTCGGCAGTAGTTGGAACTCTCCCATGGATGCCATTTTTGCCCTGTCTCTTTCTTATTGATGATTCCTGAAGTTCTTTAAATGTTGTTCTGGGTTCTTTTCTGACCTCCTGAATGAGTCATTGATGGGCCCTTGGAATCATTTTGGTAGGCCAATCACTCCTGGAAAGGTTTACCACTGTTCCAAGTTTTTTCCATTTATGAGTAATGGCTCTCACTGTGGTTCACTGGAGCTCCAAAGCCTTAGAAATTACTTTTTGACCCAGACTGACAGATGTCACTGACTTTGTTTCTCAGCAGTTTCTTTGGATCGTGGCACGATGTGCTGCTTTTTGAGATCTTTTAGCCTACTTCACTCTGTCAAACTGGTTCAATTTCAGTGATTTCTTGATTCAACATTTCTGGAGGTAATCAGGCCTGGGTGTAGCTGGTGAAACTGAATTCAGTTTTCCAAAAAAAAAACAAAAAACCCAAAATGTAGTTAAAACACAGTCAATTTGTGATTTAACAAGGGGGTCAATTACTTTTTCAAAATGGGGCCAGGTAGGCTAGGATAGCATTTTCCCTTAATAAATGAAATAATTAAAAAACTGCATTTTGTATTTACTCTGGTTATCTTTGTCAAACATTAAAATTTGTTTGATGATCTGCAACATGTAATTGTGACAAATATTAAAGAGAGAAAGAGAGAAAGAAAGAGAGAGAAAGAGACAGACAGACAGACAGAAAGAAAGAACGAAATCAGCAAGGGGACAAAAATTTCCACAGCACTGAATACAGACATATTCAGTTCAATGTTATTTATAAAGTGCCCATTTACAACAACAATCACTTCCATGCTCTTTATATAGACAGATAAAGACCCAACAATACTAGAGAGAAAATTCCAACAATCAGATGAGCAAGCAGTAGGTACAGAGGGAAAGGCACCAGGGAAGGGCAGCCAGTAAGCAGTAAAAGAAGAAAGGAAAATAAAGGAGAGTATATGACGAGACTATAACAAAATACAAACTACAAGAGAAGGTCGACAAAAATTAATAACATGTAGTAGTGACATAAAAACATGTTGTGGAATGAAAAGAAGAGAGTGGAGAAGTGCTCAGTGCATCATGGGTCTACCAGCAGCCTAAATCTATAGCAGCATAACTAAGCTGCTATAGATTCTGAGCCATCCCTAACCATAGCTAGGGATGGTTCGGGGTCACCAAATCCAGCCCTAACTATAAGGTTTATCAAAAAGAAATTTTTTTAAGCCTCAGCTTAAAATTAGAGTGTCCATCTCCTAAATCCAAACTGGGAGCTTTCTGACAAATGAAGTAGCTCCCTTGCTCAGTTTAAATTTGCATTTTGCAGCTCATCTGATTTGCACGATGTAAAGCAAGCACTGCAGAGTGACTGTGGTCTTACCTGTGTCATTGAAAAAGGCAGTGGTGATTGTAGGTGTGGTGTTTATAACTAAAAGCAGGTAGAGGCACAGAGAGGAGGTCACTTCTGTTACTACACAGGGGTGCACGTTAACCATCACGCAGTTTACAAGTGTCAGCACAACAACAACACAGAGTGAAATATTCACAATCACAGACAACACGTTACAGCAAAAAGCAGAGTTTAGACAAAAGGGGCACAAGTAAAGGGGTAAGTGAGGAAAACAGATAAGAGACATACTGACATATTCAGTTTTATTTTTTTGTGAATTAGCACTGTATAGAGTCGCCTCAAGGCTCTTCATATAGAAAGATGAAGACCCCAACAATCAGAGGATTCTCTATGAACAAGCACTTGGTGACAGTGGAGAAGAAGAACTTCTTTTAACAGGAAGAGACTGCCAGCAGAAACAGGCTCAGGGAGGAGCAGACAATGAGTGGAAAGAAGAGCTTTAAAAAAAAAAAAAGAGGAGAGAGTCGAGACAATAAAACACAAACTACAGGAAAGAGTAGTAAAAAAATTAATAACACACAATACTGGAATGTATAAAGACATGGGGAATGGAGGAGAAATGCTCAGTGCACCAGGGGAAGTCTACCAGCTGTCTGAGCCTATAAGCAGCACAACTAAGGGATGGTTTAGAGCCATCATATCCAGCCCCAACTATTAGCTTCAGCAAAAAGAAACGTTTTGAGTCTCATCTTAAAATTAGTGGTCTTACCTGTGTCATTTAAAAAGGTAGTGTTGGTTGATGGTGTGATAGTGATGGTTGTTGTTAATGTGGTGTTTGTAACTAAAAGCAGGTAGAGGCACAGAGAGGAGGTCACTTCTCTTACTACACAGGGGTGCACGTTAAACATCACGCAGTTTACAAGTGTCAGCACAACAACAACACAGAGTGAAATATTCACAATCACAGACAACACGTTACAGCAAAAAGCGGAGTTTAGACAAAAGGGGCACAAGTAAAGGGGTAAGTGAGGAAAACAGATAAGAGACATACTGACATATTCAGTTTTATTTTTTTGTGAATTAGCACTGTATAGAGTCGCCACAAGGCTCTTCATATAGAAAGATGAAGACCCCAACAATCAGAGGACTCTCTATGAGCAAGCATGTGGCGACAGTGGAGAAGAAGGACTCCTTTTAACAGGAAGAGACTGTAAAAAAATAATAATACACAGTACTGGAATGTATAAAGACATGGGGAATGGAGGAGAAATGCTCAGTGCACCAAGGGAAGTCCACCAGCTGTCTGAGCCTATAAGCAGCACGACTAAGGGATGGTTCATGACTAAGGGTCATCTTAAAATTAGAGTGGTCTTACCTGTGTCATTTAAAAAGGTAGTGTTGGTTGATGGTGTGATAGTGATGGTTGTTGTTAATGTGGTGTTTGTAACTGAAAGCAGGTAAAGGCACAGAGAGGAGGTCACTTCTGTTACTACACAGAGGAGCACATTAAACATCACACAGTTTAACAGTGTCAACACAACAACACAGAGTGAAGAGAGGAGAACAGACAGAGACAAACAGCCACATTCAGTTCATTGTTATTTATAAAGTGCCAATTCATAGCAGTCGCCTTAATATTAGAGAGAACCCCCCCCCAACAAGCACTTGTGAACAAGCGCTTGACAACGAATGAAAAGAGAAGAGGGAAAAAAAAAGGGGGTGGGGGAACAGGGAGACAAGGACAAAACCCAAACTTTGAAAGAGAAATTACTAAAGTTAACAACATGCAGTACTGACATATAAACACAGCAGGAGTGAAAAGAAAAAGGAGCGAAGAAGAAATGCTCAGTGCATCATGGGAAGTTCACCAGCAGTCTGAGCCTATAGCAGGATAACCAAGAGATTTTTCAAGGTCACCTGATCCTTCTTTATCAAAAAGGAAAGTCTAAAGCCTAATCTTAAAAGTAGAGTGGGTGTCTGTCTCCTGAACTTGAATTTTAACGAAACTGCACAGATGAAGGAAGATAATTGTAGATATTTGTTTAATTTGTGTGTTATGGAACATATCCTGTAATGCACAAATACAATAACCTCAGTTCTGTCTGAATTTAGAAGTATAAAATTACAAGTCATCCCCGTTATGTCTACCTTAACTAACTGAATTTTGTCATCTGAGTTTATAAATAAAACTGGACATCATCTGCATAGCAATGAACATGTATGTGCAGAACCCCGAGGAATTCCAAGAATATCTTTTGTATGTGGGGACAACTCCTCTTTTATATTAACAGCTGCAATCTAACAGAGAGCTACGATTCAAGTCAGTGCAGTGGATTTCATTGGATACCAACAGTGTATTCTAGTATCTGTAGAAAATGCTGTCAGCAGCCAGTGCTACCCCTCAGCCTCCTGGCAGTAGAACCTTTAGGTGGCACATATCCTCTGGAAGTACAAGTTCTAGAGCACATAATTACCAGGTTTCAGTAGATCTTATGTGTTCATATGAGCCTGAGTGACTTGTAAATGGCCAAGTATGAACCAGGAATAATAAATGCTAAAAATCCTAATAAATTTAAACCACTGAAAATACTGTCACTTTCTGTGATTGGCATTATTATGGTAAGAAGAAGAAGTCTGAGATTTTTAGTAGATGCCGCTATGGCATCAATTTGAACATCCTAAGTGCCATCGTTCTCAAGTTATCGCCTTTACAAGATTTTCAGAAATCTTGATTTCCAACCTTGACCTTCAAACTCATCCAAGAGTTTTAGTAGATGTGTCTATGGTGTGAATTTGAACATCCTAATGTAGGTCACATTGTTCTCAATTACTGCATTCACAAAGTTGAAACTTGGCCAGCAACATTACCCCATCAGTCCTCTTTAGGCTGAGGGGTAAAAATGTTGTAATCAGCCATCACTACCAGTGCTGTTTGTGTGCTATGGTGAACTCTAAACTCTGATCAACCTGACTGAAACTAGAGTTGTATAAATACAAAGATCTGAGAAACTAAGCAAAAGCTGCAGCAACTCACTGGCTTTGATGTTAAAGACCCCCGCTTTGGTGCCAAGGTCATTGCTGGCATTGCAGAAAGCAGTGACACTGGAGGTGACTTCGAAGGTGAGCACACTCTTAGTGCCATCTTCAGTCATTGTTTGAGGTGCTTTTAGGATCTGCAATAGACACAGTTAAAGACAAAGAGAGAAAAGGAGATACATGAGAAAACAGCTCAGATTTGAAGAGTTAAGTCACAGATTAAAGGTTTGCATCATCTGTATGAAATGCAGGTAAACTAGACACTAACTGCAGCTCTCAGTCCAATTAATTTTATTTTTAACCCAGACTAGTATTGCTGAAGCTATTATACCTAAATCAATAAGACTAAATGTTTTACTTCATGACCGGCACCTCTGTAAAGCTGTCAGCTAAATGTTAATGCTAGCCCACTTATATAATGTTAACCATTTTAATCTAGCAAGTTACCTTGCGCTTTTTAGCACTAAACATAACTGTTTAACTGATGCTGATGGACATAACTCTGTTGTAGCTGTGGTTAAGCCCAGACTGAGAAGGTTCCCTCTGTTATACCTTTCCATCAGCAGTTGTCCAGATAATTGTGGGAACAGGAAAGCCTCTGAAACTGCAACTCAGGTTAACGGTTGTCTCATAAGTATCCACTTCCTGGAAGTCTGACCCCACAATCTTTGGTGGGCCTGCAGACAGAGAAGCAAAAATTACAACCTTCTGTGATAACTATACAATTGCAAACTTTGTATATAGTCTCCCTTGAAGAAACTAAAACTGAAACTAGAATTTTTGTAGTCAGGCTCACCCTTAACATTTACATGAAGTGTGCCACTGGTTTTCATGCCCTCAATCTCCAGAACAGTCACGACACACATATACATCCCAGCTGTATCAAACGTAGCATTCTTCATGACCAAAATGTTGTTCTTTGACACCACCTTTTCATTCTAGATACAGGTCGGGAAAAAAACAGCTAATTTGACTCAACACATTTATATAAACATCTAAATACTGTATGAAATAGAGGTTAGCAATCTGCTAGCTTTTAAAAGATCAGACTAAACAACCGAACTGCTGCTACTGTTCTACCACAATGCTGCTCATGCTAAGCCTCCTGTATACAGTGTGAGACATTCACTGTTGCCAGTTCCTCAGTAAGGAAAGTAGCTATATAACATTATCACCTAATTTACATAACTGGTCATTTGCATGTAGTTATAATCGAGGCTGACATAGAACTACAAAACTTTATGAAATAACTTCATGACTTTAATGCTTTGCCTAGACCCACATTACGTAAATCACTTTTGTCCCGTATTAATGTTAGAATATCAAATTTAACGAAAACACTGTTATGTGGGGTGTGATTGTTAGCTCTACGTTCAACCCTCCTCCTTTATCCGGGCCACCGTTGCCAACTTTTGTGTAAGAAAACTTGCTGTCAGCTGTCTTAGAAGTTGCTATAAGTCACTAAAGGCCAAAGCGAGGTCCAGGGGTGGTCGGGTCCCCCTTGGTATCGAAGCGAGGTCCAAGGGGTTGAGGCTTGATGTCAAAGCGAGGTCTGGGCGATGCCAAAGCATACAAAGGGACGCAACATGAAGGCTGTATATATACAAAACACAGCAACAGCAGAGGATTTCAGGTTTCCAGCCTATCTCCAAAACTCTCCAAAAGTCGCAGATGTCACCGGAGAAAGTCGCTAAATTTGTCGCTGGTCGCTTTTTGGAAAAAAGTCACTGGGGGGTCTGAAAAGTCGCTAAATCTAGAAAAAAAAAAGTCGCTAAGTTGGCAACACTGGAGATTTTGATGTTACTTGTTACCGTTTGGCTAGTTGTGCTATAAATATGTATGTCTTTAACCTTAAACCAGGTTGTGGCTGTCCGAAGAGAAGACAGGGCATTGCAGCTAGCCTTCAGCTCTCCTCCTTCCATCACAACAATGCCGTCTTTAGGTGTTATAACAGCTGGATCAAGGTCTGCACACACAGACAGAAACAAGGTATACAAGTCAAATAGGGCACCTACTGGTAAAATATATTTGATGTCATGGTAAGAAACCAAAAATCCTTACAGTTAACAAACACGTCAGTACTCCCTGAGATCTGCGCAAAGCTATCTGTGTCTTCAAAGATGCACTCATAAACTCCACTGTCTGAACGTGTCACATTACTCCGCTTCATTATGGTGTTCTCGACGTAGGCATCCTGCAAAAATCAAGAGTAATCTTAAGGTCTTAAATCTGCTCCAAAAACTGGAAACCACAAAGAACAGCTACTAACTGGCTTTGTAGTGCTTTGGTCAGAACATAGTAACAAAGTAGGCCTAAACCTCTGTCCACATGAGTAATGACTATAAAAGTGCTGATTTTCTTACGTCACCGTGCTTAATTGTGATGATTGAGGATGGATAGTTCCCATTGTTTTTGCAGCGAAGCTCGATTGTGTCCCCTTCCTTGATTTTGCCCTTTGGTGACTCAACCCAAATATTTACTGCAGTGGGAAGGTCTAAAACAGAGAGAAGAACCCAATATCAGACCACAAACCTGAATAATCCTTAAAAATAGGAAATTCCAAGACTACAGCAGAGTTGTTTCTAGTGGGCTGCTTATTCTAAATAGTTTGTGAGTGACTTGTGATGCCAGCCCCTAATAGTTATTATTTCTCACAACAGATGAAAAAGAAATATGTTGTTTTAGAAAGCTATTTTTTTCTATAACACTGACACTACAAATGCCTTTCTTTGGGGTGACACTGATTTTCTTTCAACCAACAAAACTAAGTGGCTGAGTTTTTTTCTTTTCTTTAAGTGGTAGATATAGGTATCGGTGGGCACCCCAGTGAGCCATCAATGAGGCCTATTCGAATCATTGAACCAAACAGAGATATTGGTGGTGACTCTGATTAAGGCCTGTTAGTTCAAATTAAAGAAAATGTTATTAGTATAACATGACATAATACTTGGAGAATAGTGTGAATTAAAAGGTAGTGAATTTCTTGAGAAACTATGGTGTCCTTTTCCATTTCAAAATCAAACCAGGTCCATTAAGAAACCTTTTCTAGAATTACTTCCCATCCAACACCAATTTAGGATGAACTGGAACATTGAATGCAAGCCAGTCTTGTTTCAAGTTGTAAAACTCACAGTATACAGTGATGTTAATACGGCGGCTCTCGGTCATCATGGCTGCTCCAGGAACAAAGTAGATGACTTCACAGTAGAATATAGCATCTTTGTCCTCCTTCTTTACCATCATTTTCAGAACACTC
The DNA here is from genome assembly GCA_024447675.2 of Pterophyllum scalare. Classification (NCBI taxonomy): domain Eukaryota; kingdom Metazoa; phylum Chordata; class Actinopteri; order Cichliformes; family Cichlidae; genus Pterophyllum; species Pterophyllum scalare. The sequence goes on along the minus strand of JAMQGT020001752.1, from coordinate 26,463 downwards.
TTGACTGAGAAGAGACCACTCGATTCAGTAGTGACAGTGGCCTTCACGTCCAACTCTGAAAGACACGAAAAAATTGCAAACATACAAGACAAGGAAAGAATAGACACAAACTAAAGCGCCAAAGGCATTGCAGTTTTAAATGTTAATCTGCCTCACGTCCTGGAGTGCTGCGAAGCGGCGTATTGTTTCTGTACCAAGTGATATTCGGCTTGGGGTATCCATTTTTGACCTCACAAGACCCAACCTGATAGGAGGAGAGGAGGACAGGAAATTCAAAGAATAATATTGTAGCCTGACAGTCATTTCTTTATTTTAATTTTGGATGTTTGTGATTGGCAAAACCTTTTCACCTTGGATGGCACCTCCTCATTGAGTGAGATGCCTGTTTGCACACCCTCGATGGAAGGAAGGTCTGGTGATACTGCACAAGACATAAGAAGTTATAAGAACTAAGACACAATCTTTGCACTTTTTTCTCTGCACAGTAGATGGAGTTGATTCAAGGTGTTGAATTTGTAGTAGCACTAAGGATGAAAATATGTAGATATTTTTTAAGGTTAGTGAGGATGCTCAGAACTCTCTTAATAAAAAAGACCCTTTCAATGTGAGAGAGCTAATGGCACCAGATTTAGAAGAAAAAAACAATAAAAGATTTCTGTCTGAGTTTTACCAAACACTTTCAGCTTGGTGCGTCCCTCCCCAGTCCCATCTGTGAGAGTTTTGATGACACAGATAAATTCCACCTCGTCATTCACTCCCACTTTTCTGATAATCAGCACCGCAGTCGTCCCGTTGACATTCAAGCTGATCCTGTCTTTGAATGGTGTACTTGTTTCTGCAGCCTCTTGCATCGGTTCCTTGTTGTAGATTCTCTGTTTCTCACCAGAATGTGACACCTAAACGGTCAGAGTTCACAGAATCAAACATCCCATGCATAGAAACATGGTACTGGTTTGTGTGGGTTTCATGCACATCAGGTTTGACCAAACTCACATAGAACCACTGAATGGTTGTGCCACCAGGACCCTCATCGGTTGTAAACATGCAGGTGATCTCAGCCGTTTCTTCAGCGAACACCTCCACTTTGTCCTCCATGTTCACCTCCACAGCGGACAATACTGAAGGACAAAAATAGATATCTTACCCACCAACATATTAAAAATGGGATGGACATTATAAGAAAAAATGATTTCCAAACTGCTCAACCTGAGCTGTCCCTTTGATGTACTCATTTATCATCTTGTCCACCCTGGTCATTCCAATGAAAATCTTAGCCAGCCTCCTATCTTTTTGCTACTGACACCAACTTCAAACCACACATCGTAGCTTCCCTTTCACTCTTGCTGTTATCCTTATGTCACAAATTACCCCTGACATTCGTCTGCACCAACACCAGCCTGCCTGAATTCTCTTCTTCACCTCTTTTGTGCTCTATCTATTGTTTTGGATGGTTGTCCTCAGGTACTTAAAACTCCTACAACTTCACGACCACTGTCCTCATACATGTCCTGCACCACCCTCACATAATTCTCTGCCACTCCTGACTTCCTCATGCAGAACCACAGTTCCTCTCTGGCTCCCTGTCATATACTTTCTGTAGGTCCACAAAGACATGGTGAAGCTCCTTCTGACCTTCTCTATACTTGTCCATCAACATCACAGCTTCAACAACTCTTTCTTGGCATGAAGCCATTCTGCTGCTCACTGATCATCCTCTCTCTTTGTAACCTGGCTTCAACAACTCTTTCCCATTGCTTCATGGTATGGCTCATCGGCTTTATCCCTCTGTAGATTTGTACATCACCATTGTTCTTAAAAATCAACACCAATACACTTCTTCTTCATTCCTCGTGCATCCTCTCACTGTTTACTATATTAAACAATCTGGTTAGCATCTTTATACATCCACAGGTATGCCATCAGGACCAACCACCTTTTCAGTCTTCATCCTCTTCATAGCTGCCCTCACGTCCTCCTTATTAAACTGCTGCATTTCCTGATTCACTACTTTCCTCCACCTATCTACATCTGTCCTCCTCTCTCATTTTCTTCATTGATTAACTTCTCAAAGTACTCTCTCCATCTTCTCAACACACTCATCACTTGTTTTAGTACATGTCCATCTCTATCCTTTATTACTGTACTTCCTCATTCCACCACCAAGTCTCTTTGTCCTTTTTTCTGTGTCCAGAGAATACACCAGATACTTTCTCGGCAGTTTCTCACACTACTTCAGCTGTAATGTGTATTGGAGACCCTGTTTCTAAATTACCTCAGACTTTTCTTTCTGTGTCTGATTTTCTTGCATCAATACCAAAATATCTGAAATAAGCCAATAACTGCCTTATACCAACATGACCAATCAAAACTTATGCCAGTAATGCTCAGTTAACTGAATCTGAAATGGACAAGATGGAGATACGACAGAAACTAGCACCTGTGTGTTGAAGAAAAAGTTCTTCCGCATCTGCAAAACCAAAACAGGCGTGGAAGCAAAAAATAAATACGTAAATAGCAGGGAAGAAAGCTGTGGTGGGTCAAAGGGAAGACAGAGAGATGCTATGACAGGAATGAGAAGCCCACCCATGTCCACATTAATGTGCTGCATTCCAACATGTCACCCTCTCACAGGAAGAAAGGCCCAATTTACAGGCAAGATAGTAGCCCCACTGTTCCTTCATGATCTGCCTCTGCGGAGTGGGTGGATTTCCCCCTTCCAGGATCTCCTGATGTGACACATTCTCTAAATCTAAAGGAGGGATCCCCAATTACACTTTACACCCTAGTCTCTCAGTAGATGTTTGGCATGCCAATGAGCAATAGAGCCTGGGGGTGATGAGGCTGCCAGTTTTGATTTAATCTTTGCTGACTGTCTGTTAAACTGCGTCTGAGCTTTCATGATGGTGGGAAACATCTGAGTTTATGAAAACTTGAAGTATAAGAGAATGTAAATATGCTTCATAGGTATCCTACAATAAGCTTTTTCATATTGGTTTTAACTTCAGGAACCACTGCCAATTTTTAACCTGATTCATTGTCAGTACATTTTTTTAAAAGTCTTGAATGTATTATATATTAAAAAAATAACATGTCAGGGCCCTGTACTATGAATCAAGTCCAGCATACCTAGGATATCTTTCTGTTATCCAGCCTAACTTAGTCTGACTACAGATGTAAGCTTAAGTGATCACATGAAGGTGGTTATCCACTCGATAAGTAAACCCAGGGTGTATTAAGCGTTTTGCTCACTGGGAAAGTGCCGCTATATTAATAAAGTCTGTTTGACATCAGGAAGTAAAGCCAGCAAAAATATGAAAAATATCAAAATACCAGACTCAACAGACTCAATAACACAGCTCTGCCATTAAGACATTAATGAAAAATTAATGTTTACATTCTGGCAGTAGCAGCCTCTGTAGTCTGCAAATTTGATATAAGATCGACAAGCATAAATAACTGCCCCATTTTTGGAACATGCATAAAGGCTTATAAAACAATAAAAATGTTTTAGAAATTTTTGCAGCCAACAGGGGGAAAAATTAGCTATACAGTTGTTTCCAAGAATCTATATTTATTACTGATCCCCATCAGGGAAAGACTTCAGATGCTCACTTAACTCTCTGCGCAGCAGCATCTGAGGGATCCTCCAGGATTGGTGATGCTATTTTCTGGAGAACTGACTGGGCAGTAGGTGGCGATTTCATACCTGTTGATCTCTAATGTCAAACACAACCTGCTCCAAAGTCAGTTTGTTCTGCAGCATAAGTTACCATGTCGATGTGACCTGATTAAAAGTGAACCAGTTTGAGCTTTTTAATAGTAAAAACACAAGGTTAACCTTGAAGTTAGGTGGATAAGCCCACATCCTTCTTCTTAGTACATACCTCAGGTGCAGTTATCTTTGTTCCATAACTGTAACATGGACACAGTTCATCTGTCATCACATAGACGAGGTTGCACTTTAGTCACAATTACAGGTGTCACATGGCTTTCCACTGTTTCTCCCATTTATAAATAAAGAATGGAGCAATATGGTATTGTTATTTAATGTTAGCTTGCTTAACTGATACCTCTACTCACCGCATACGAACATATTTATAATCTTTATTAATTCTTATTTGTGCTGGATTTGTCTTTTACATTCAGATCTTTAATCCCAGCTCTTATAAACTTAAATCACTGACTGGTGAAGTTATTGATTTTATTGACAGCTGAGAACGAACTCACATTTCCTTTCAGCTGGCTTTGCTTCAGCTTGCCAACGCTACTAAAATGTATGTGTAAAGTGATCAGGAGAAGATGATGTAAGTGTCGACAAGAAAAGGTTACAGAAGGGTTTAGTTTTATTGCATTTTATGATTTTTCTTCATCAAAACATTTCAGTTTTTTAAAGTAAAATATTGGTGGATACTTAATCTGCCCTCAGTGTATAATAACAGATCTGAGCATAACTCACTGAGGTATTCTTAAGCAACTGGAGCTACTGCTGCAATAGATATACCCAGCATGCATGTGGAGAGCAGCACTGCTAAAGAAAAACTTCGTAAAGCAGCTAATTCCTTTCAAAAGCCAAGCATATTTTTGAAAGGTTAACTTACATTTACTGTGGTTTGGGGTTTTTTTGTTTTTAGGAGGGGATTGTCAAAAACCTTGACAGAATCGGGACATTATCCTGCGTCCAACATCAAAAGACACTCTATCTAGGAAAAAGTGTGGGACGTGTGGTCTGGCAGTTAAAGTCACAACACCAGGACTATCCACTGACAAGCCCATCACCCAGACACATCCCTGCTCCACACCTAGGTGTTTCATCTCATCATCATTTCATGGATAAAACACATTTACACTAATGACTGCCTGTGAGTTAAACCTCTAACTACTGTAGCAACAACAAACATGCCTCCCCCTTCTCTTCTTCGCCTCCCTCCTCTTACACTCTCCCCTCCCTCTGCTGCGTGTTACTGTTTGCTAATGGAGCTGGACAGATGCTTTCCTGTTGAAGAAATCCAATTAGTTTCTCCAACACAGACATTTCCTGGCCATTAGCGATGGAAGGACAAAGCTGACTCACTCGCAGCACCCGATCTCCAACCTGAGGACTCACCTACAGTAAAAACTGGGATTCAGATTCTGCTGTGCAGTTCAGACTTTATGTTTTGCAAACTCTTTCCCCATCGTGTCTGATAGCTGGAATGTGTTTGCTCATGGGAATCTCAATCAAATCTCATTAGTAACTTGACCAGTTTTCATCTCCACAGTGCATCCATCAGAGAAGCTGCCCACGAGGCATCATATCGATGTTCTCCTAATGATGAGAGAGCAGATATCAGAGTCCATGTGCAGCGGATATCAGTCTTAAATACTTGTGACAGAGAAAAAGCTGGACCTCTCCAGAGCTCCACAATATTCTTTCCACGGCAGAGTGTCGAGACAGTGATTTCACATGCTGACTTTGGTGTTGTTAAATACAAAATGTGAACTATTTGGCTGCTTTCATTATGCATTTCTTTACCAATCGTTTATTTATTTATTTTAAATAAATCTTGACGTTGGAAAAGGTCAGAAATGTCATCTGAGTTGCTTAATTCAAGTATCCATTCAGTTTGCCATCATAGACTGGGACCATGGTGGGACCATCAGTAAGTTTTATGTTAGGTGTTCATTTACTTAAAGCAGTTAGGCATGTAGACATGCTCAAGACAGCTTGCTGAAGTTAAAAATGAGCATCAGAGTGGGGATGAAAGATGATTTAATAGGGCATGGTTGTTGGTGCCAGACATGCTGGTCTGAGTATTTCAGAAACTGCTAGATGCTGGGATTTTCTCACACAACTATCTCTGGGGTTCACAGAGAATGGTCTGAAAAAGAGAAAACATCCAGTGAGCAGCAGCGTGAAAATGCTTTGTTGATGTTGGAGGTCAGAGGAGAATGGATAGACTGCTTCAAGGCAACAGTAACTCAAATAACCACTTGTTATAACCAAGGCATCCAGAAGAGCATCTCTGAACTCACAACACGTTCAACCTTGAGGCAGATGGGCTCCAGCAACAGTACATCAGGTGCCACTCCTGTCAGCTAAGAGCAGGAAACCGACCTCACCAAAACTGGACAACAGACGATCGGAAAAACGGTGCCTGATCTAATAAGTCTTGATTTCTGCTGTGACATAAAAGCATATATCCATCCTGATGATGGTGTAGTGGTGTTTTCTTGGCAAACTTTGGGCCCCTGAGTACCAACTGAGCATCATTTAAAAGCCACATTGGGTTATACTGGGGCATCCACACATCTGGGGCTTTTTCACTTTTCTCAGAAATCTTCCATCTCATCTACTTTAAACTCAGCATGTATAATAACGGGGGATCGAAGCAGTTTCAAGTTTAAAGTCATTTGTGACGTCGTTAAATGGAGGAATCCAAAAAGCAGACCACTGCTCCCCCAGATAATTTCACAGGATCAGAATCATAGCTTAAAAAAAAGAAAAAACCCTGTTGACTGACATCTACCTTTGCTGGTGCCAACATACCAATAACTGCACTAACTGTCATAGAAAGTAAAAAAAAAAATTTATATAGGAGTGAAGAAAACCCAAGAATGGACTTAACTTAAAAATAAATAATAAATTAAAGCTCAAAGCTTTTCCTCCTGTTCAGAAGGAGGAAAACTCTTAATAGAGCATGACTGTTATGATCCAGCAGCCAAACAAAACACAGATCTATCAAACATGATTTGCTTTGATTTGTGAAGTTAACCAACTTTGGGTCTCACACACGCACAGATGACCATGACAGCTCAATAAGTGTGTCGGCGCTGATAATCAAGCCTCAAAGTGCTCTCATCTCTCTCCAGCTCTTACGAAGACACTCCAGTCGAAGCTGCAGGTGATTCCCTCAACTGAGATAAATTGGCCTTGGTTCAGCTGCAAAACACAGTTCATCCCAAATGAGGGCAGATTGTATTCAACTACAAAATTAGGCACACTTAATGATAGGAGGATCACAGGACAGAGGCAGACAGGACAACATACAATACGCTCAAGAGGAAGTCATATCAAAGAGTCACAGAGGTCTTTGATTTCATTGTTAACAAAACAATCTGTTATTATCTGATAATAAAGCTTCCTACCCGGCTCAGGGTGTCTGTGGATGCTTAGTCACACCTACAAAATCTCTTTTCATTCATCCCTCCGACTAAGATAACAAGTGCAACCTTGGATAACCTTCTGTAACTACAGAAATCTATTAGCTCATGATCAGCAAGTAATGAGAAATCGGGACGCATTAATTTTACTACTGCAGGCCTCAATCTGACAGGTACAGACCACAGATGAAATGTGGCGTTCGGTTATTCAAAGCCTGGAATCCGTTTTTACGTTCTGCACCGTGATGGATTCATTGACAGGCTGCCTTCAACCTCCCACCCCCATCCCCCCCGTTTTGCTCTGGCAACAAGCCCAGACCGCAGATGGTCATCAGTGAAGGAGAGAGGCGAGGACGTACCCCTCCAGCACATTTACTGGCATTGAGGTTAGATAACTGCCCTGTGCGCTTTTTAAAATGGTGGTTTAGGTGCAGAACATGGTCCCAGAATGGCTTGAAACATCCATTATTTGCTCATTTTTCATTCAAGCTGACACTGGGCCAAAGGCAACAAAGACCTCACCAATTACCTAAGGGGAGAGAGCTGAAACACCCAGAGGAAGAACATGCAATCTCACAGATTTAAATAAATCCAGAACTTGGTATGATATGAAAGTACCAATCACGGCACCATCATGATTCTCCACTGGAAGATCCCCCCACCCCCAACCGCCGCCGTTTCTCTTTTTCTTGATTTACTCCCCTTTTTTCTTCCTCTGTCCATAACACAGATAATGCTGAATATTATTAAAAGTGCATACTAACTTTAGACAATAAAGCTCTAAAAAAACAAGCAACAAAAAAAATAAACAATTTGCTGTTGAGTCAAAGAAAAGCAACAACTGAAAGTAAAACAAAAGTCTGTATTATATCCTTTTGATTTGTTTCAGGGAAATTCCAGCTTACACTACGCAGGGAGCAGCAAGGCAACCCTGTCTCCTAGAAATTCTTCTTCTTTGTCTTCCAGTTACATTTTGACAGGAAACAAAGAAACAAACACCCCCCCCCACCCCACCCCGTGAGAATAGGTTTAGCCAACACAATCTGTCAGGCTTGCCTTCCTTAACTTTGTTGTTGGTGCCTAAGCAAATGTTGTAGGGAAAATAAAATATTTTGTCAATGATTTTTTTTCTGGTGTGTTCATTTTCAGAATCTTGCAACTTGGCAGATTCATTTTTTACTGACATTTCCTCTATGTTTTCATAAAAAAGCATGCTTTTGGCTGTTTTAAATGGGAGGTCAATCGAGCCACTATGTGTCAAAATATCCTAAATATGTATGGGCAGTCTGACGTCAAGTCTGCTCCAACAAGGAGCTAAAAGGTCTTTCTCAGATTTGACAGGAAGAAAAATCAGATCAAAGCAGCAGCGACTGAGGAGACTATCGCTCAGGTAGATGGAAAACAGACACCGAAAGCCTGACATCTTTTAAGTCTGGAAACTGTAAAATGTGAAGTCACTAAACTGCATTTAACTACTAACTTGAACTTGAGCCTCAGCTCACAAACTAAACACATCACTACATGGCCTGCAAGCGTCTGAGGGCAACTAGCACATGACACACTTCCTTCTCTGTTACGTCTCATTCACTGCTCTCCAAACGCTTAATTTGGTGAATCAGCAGCAGACAGCAGGCGGACGCAGTCCTAAATTCATTTATCTAAAAGAGAGAAAGCGCAGTTTTGTTTGCATTACAGTGTCCTTGTATAATCAGCTTCCTCTGTCACAAGGTTACATTTTAAGGTGCTGTATTAATATTTACATAGCAAGGATTCCCCCGCTTGGGCTCCAATTCATGTTTATGCCCAAAGACTCCACTGGATTAAAGCAAAAAAAGGATGACTATCAAATGTTACACTCCAGAAAAGAAGTAACATCGAGGCAGCAGAGCTTAACTCACTATACTGGGGATGGTCATGAACCTATTTTTAATTGCAATAATCTATGAGCTATCCTGTCTGATGACAGCACTGCTGAGAGATATAAAGGCAGCATAAACAGACAGCACATGGGGAGCATTATTATCTTAAAAATAACGAGGACCACATTAAATTTAATTATAATTAATATGCTAAATTTACTCTCTTGGACTCTGTAATGAACAACAGAATGCTTGCCTCCATGTATGTGACTTGGAACAAAATAATTTCCCCTATGCACACTGGTAAAACAAGTCAACAGCTCGGTGACATGTTTCCAGCCCTGTCACATCTAAGAATAACAATGGCCTATCAAGCTTGTTTGCTTATATGATACAGCAGAATTATGGTGCACTGACCTGACTGGCACCAGAAATAGCATATGAGAGTGAGAGGGAGCATGGGAAGAACAGTGCCTTCATCTGGCTGTACAGATGTGAATAAGTCTGAGCAAAGTGAATAGACTAAAGATGAGAAAACAGATAGAGAGGAGGGAAGCATAAGCACCAAATCACAACAAACAGTCATCTTAAGGTGCTTTATATTGTAAGGTAAAGACCCTACAATAATTACAGAGAAAATGACCAAAGCAACCCCCTAAGGGAAGAAACCTCCAGCAGAACCAGGCTTAGGGAGGGACAGCCATCTGCCAGGACCAGTTAGGGTGAGGGGAGGAAACAGGACAAAAGACAAGCTGTGGAGCCAGCTTGAGAAGAAAGCCAGAGATTAATGATAACCAATGATTAAATACAGAGTGGCGTATAAACAAAGTGAAAAGAGTTGAGTGAAAAAGAAATACTTAGTGTATCATGGGAAGCCCCCCCCCCCAAGCAGCCTAGGCCTACTGCAGCATAATTAAGGGAGGGTTCAGGGTTACCTGAAATGCAAGTAAGCAATCCTACATATTTGGCTAATATGTGCATTAAAGAACATATGCTGGGTATCATCTGCATAACAGTGAAAATGTATGCAATGCTTTCTAATAATGCTGCCTAGGGGAAGCATGAATAGTGTAAATAAAACTGGTCCTAGCACAGAACCCTGTGGAACTCCATAATTATCCTTAGTGTGTGAGGAAAACTCCCCATTTACATGAACAAATTGGAGTCTATTAGGTAAATATGGTTCAAGCCAGTCTGAATCCGGTCTGAAATTCTTCAAGTAAACCGTTCCTCTGCAGATGATCAGTTAGCTGTTTTACAACTACTCAAGAATTTTTGAGAGAAAAAGAGAGGCGAGGAGTGGAGAGAAATCGAGGTGCTGTGGCCTCTGACATTTATCATACACTAATCCCCTCAGTGGCACACTTACTGTATCTCACAGACAGAAAAAAATGTAATCAGGCTGAAGATAAAAAAAAAGCTACAGAGCAGAGAGAGGTTCTAAGTGCCAAAACTTTCTCAACTCTCCCCTTTCATTTGCTCCTGACAAGCCGCAGGACGTGAAGTTTTTTCCCAGTTGGATTATGAAATGGCTTTAAAGCCACATTAAAACCACTCAGCAGCCAGACATTTGTAATAACAGCTATTCAAAGAAGCTGCATTATCACTGAGAGGCAGTTATGGCTTTTAAAATGTTGGAACTGTTGTCTTTTTAAATTTTTCATCAGCCTACTTAATGTTTTTAACCTTCCAAACCCATCCCTTCATGTTTCTATCGGCCTTTTAATCATTATCTATCTATAGACTCTTTGCATATTTAAGGACATATCAAGCTCTCAATATGAGTTATAAAACACATTTACTGGTAAAATAGACTGCTCAGAATGCACTTCTTTAATGAGGAAAAGTGATCATTGTTGAAAGAATAACTTAAATGTTGGGGAAGCGGATCATAATTGGTTTTGTATTTTTTCAATCTTCACTGCATGAAGAGATTTTAGAAATATACTCTAACTGAGAAATACCAACTCCCCACAAGGTTCAGATTTTTTTAAAACCTTTGTATACTTAATTTAGCCATCAACAACACAAGATTAGTCACTAATATGTTGCTTGCTTTGAAAAAGTCCTGATCTTAAGTTTAATGTTCACACTGAAGTCTTAATCGGCCCGAGAGTGATTTCTTTCTCAAGTCTTTGAATGTTTGGTGCAAATGAGTAGCGCTAATGAAAAACTGGGAGAGGCCGAGAATGGCCACTGATTATCTGAGAGGGTCTCTTTAATGAATAAAAGAAGAAACTAAGCATTACGACACATTAAAAAGTCGACTTTGTGGTTGAGCCATGTGCCACACGGTCAAATGCAGTGGCCGGGGTTTGATTCCAACCCGAGGCCTTTTCCTGTGTGTCTTACCCGCTCTTTTTCTCCCTTCTTTTCTGTCTCCTCGTCACTAAAAAACATCTAATAAAAGGCAAGAACCCCCCCCCCAAAAAATATAATTTAGAAAACATGACGGCTACAATCAACACAGTAAATGCTGGACCTGGAAAAAGGGTCAATGCGTCATTATTTAACAAGCGGATACTGTTGCGCCGGACCCAGATAAGTGGCAGAGGATGGATGGATTAAACGGATTCAATTAATCAAAAGTAGATGCTTTGATTATATTGCTACTAATAAAAAAAATTTTTTTTTAATTATTCTGTTTGCATTAACATGACCTTTTACCTTTGTCTAAGGTCAAGGAGGCAACACAATCCATTTCTCTGACTGTGCCTTTAATTGAAATGGCAGATATCACTATATCCCCAAAATAGCTCCTGTAAAGCCCCCAATTACTTATGCATATCATTCCCTTTCTCCCCATCTCTCTCATTCCCTCTGCATACACAGCCTGCTCTAAGCTGCACAATTAAACAAGTCTCACATGCGGCTGGAGATTAGAGTACACCTGCTCATGTCACAGGCCTCGCAGGTGAATTAGTGAAGCTATTAAATATCTTCTTATCCTGTTAGAGCTTTAGAAAAACTGGTGCTATTCATTATCTCCTTTTAGTCTTGAAGTGCAAACACAACAAGGAGCCCATTAATAACTAACTTCAAACCAACATAATTGAAATTCAAGTATCTATAATGTTAAAAATACAGTATTTATGGGTAGTCTATTTTTTTTTTTTAATTAAAGGCTTCTTTAAAAGACTAATAATAGGGCTCGGTAAACAGGAATGCACCCACATTTGGTCTTGATATCTAAATAAACAAATCTCGTCGCCTTGTACTTTCTCTCCAGGAAGAATGAGAATCTTATATTTGAGGGGTGAACAGAAGCAGCCAGGCTGCATCCACTGCAGCCCCCCTGAGTTTAGGTCAATGTCTCTCAGTTAAATAGTGCAAAAGAATGTACCACAGACAGTAAAGTCCTTGTCACATGTTCATCAATCAGTCCTGTGATGCAACAAGAGACATTTTAATGCACACATCACGCAGGATCCAGAATGAAAAAGACTCACTGGCTCATGAATCCCCCCACACAGCTCCTGGCACAGCAGACTCATTTCTCCACAAACTCAACATGCAGCATGAGTTTATTATATATCCACTCAAATAAAAGAAAGTTTGACTTTTCTCCAGCAGAGATTAATGAATATACATGCCGTGCCATCATTAGTTTTTTTATGCCATTTCTCATATCCAGCAGACAATTGTGTATGCTGCATTTGTGCAATCAACGATTTTGTTTTTCAGTATCCACAGTTCATGATGCTGCTCATAAGGGATCTTTCCATTAAATCCGTCAATACCAGTAGCCTCTTTGACCCGAGTGATTGTTCTAGTTTGCCTTCATGAATATGCATGCCCTTTCCCCTTTTTTCTTGCATTAGCTGTTACAAGTTAGTGAGGTTTAATCTAATTAATGAGCACTCCCATCCAGAGGAGACACCGATGCAACCTTTGAGCAGGAGGATGGCTCTATTGCTGCCATGCTGGCTGCACACAGCATGTTCTCCTGAACCTGTGAATACCAGCCAACAGAAACAGCATCTAAAAATTGGATTGAGAACATATCAAGATAGAGCAAAAATCAGTCAACCAGATGTAACATGAACACACTTTGAAGGTGACTTGCTAGATCTGAAGAAAAATGGCTGAAAGATTTATTTGCACGGTTGTAAACAAGAATATTTTCTCTTTTCCCTGAAAAATATCTAGAAAGATAGCAGCTTGTGAGAGTTAGAAGAAGACGAGGATGAATCCGATTTCTTCTGTTTTGTTGACTTGAGAATATTCATGTTGTGTGAAATGTTTTGGTGTAATGACAATGACAGAATTGTTGCATACGCCGCCTTCGTTTTGAGAACTTGGAAAAGACATCCAGGCATTTCGTTTTATGATTGGCATAATATTCAAATCAATTAAAGTCAATCGTTAACCAGTGAGCTGACCCAACTGATGGCAAGTTAATTGATACTATTTGGTACTGATGTCAGCTATTTAACAAAATGCTAAGCACTGGAACATTTTTAAATACACGGTGGTCTCCTTGTAAAGGATGTCTGCATGTACAAGCAATACAATACAAGTGCAATAAACATCTAGTCCAGGTCTGGGCAGTTAATTTTCCCAAGGGGCCACATGAGACACTGGGACTGTTGTGGAGGGCTGCACCAATAAGCTGAACTTAATTCTGCTCAGTATTAATTTCATCTCTTTGTACACTCTTTATAAAACAGTCCCAGTGTCTCATGTGGCCTCTTGGAAAAATTAACTGCCCACCTCTGATAAATGGCTTCACAGTACTGCATTCATTTACATTTGATACACCAAGAGACGCAGCCATGCACCAGTAAAGGCAGCACAGAAAAGAAGACCAGACAGCAAGTAAGAATGAACATAACAATGCAGTTTTAAAAATATTTTTTATTTACACAAACGTTGCTCACCTGGATGCTACCTTCTGATGTTGCATAAACTGAGAGTATCATAGATGATCATTAGAAGAAGCCATATTGCACTGTATTGAGAGTAGGAACAGAGCACTCCTCTGGAGCCTGTGTGGGGTTCAGGTGATGTTTTAATTGCTGGGTGCAGTAACAAAGAGATGGACAGCGGCAGCTGTAGCAACCAAACTGCACATTCTCGCAATGTCTCAGACAAAACAAGGTCAACTTGTCACGCTGACCTGCCAGACACTTTCTCCAACACACACACAGATCCCCGGGGTTTCTGGAGCCAAGCACCAGCCGCATTGACTCAACATGCCATCAGAATTAACGATTTCCAAAAGGCAGAGGAGACAAAGTACACAAAGAATGTAAATACAGTGGAGAGAATCAGGGCAGACCACACATCAGGGGAAACAGGGAGGGACTGAGCTGACTTTATATTCCATTTCAGCATGCACCTGTTACAGAGTTCGGCCGAGGCTGGACCTGGCTCGCTTCTCAGCATGTCAGACTCCATTTTTCAGAGGAGGCTTTGCTGAGTCACTGTTATAGCACAACGGTAATAAACCTTAGGATGGCTCTCTCATAAGGTCACCTCTTGGCAGCACTTGCAGTGGTTAGATCTAAGGAAATATAAAAAAAAAAAAACTCATTCTTTGCCAGTGAGCAAAGCAATTAATGCCCAATGTCCAGGTCTAGTGGAGCATTGACTGACTGCCAGTAGAAGAACAAAGCTTTAAGCATGAAAATGCATTTAAATATCCCAAAAATCAGATCTCTGCTTCCACCCACAAGCAGCTTCACTTGTTGTCCTCACAAGGCTAAAATAATGCATTAAACACATATTAGAGCATACTGGGGCAGGAGTATTTGTACAGAAAATATCAACTCCACTGTTATGGAGAAAAAAATTCCACTAACGGCGCTTTTAAATGTTTTAAAGTGATAGTTCATCATTGTAGGACTTCTTAGTTTTCTTGCAAGAGTTTAATGAGACTATAAAAAAAACCAATCTTGATGTTCACTGATATTAGACGACAGCCAGCAGTTAGCTGGTACACAGACAGGGAAGAAGAACAAGCCTGGGAATCGCCAAATAAAACTGCCACCACCTATAAAGCTCAGTAAGTGTTGCTCTATATCTTGCTTATTTAATCCATACAACAATTAAGTGTTAAAATGCCAGTTTGTGGATTTACAGGAGTTTTGTGTCTGACTACCATTTCTCAGCCAGATGCAATGACTTCCTGCCCTGTAAACGTGCACCCTGTTGTCTTCAAGTTGCACCAAACAGCTGCTGTTAATCGTTTTATATTTAAAAGGCACACATGAGGGTGATATTGAAACAAAGCTCAAATCCCAAAATGTTGAAGTACTGCTTCAAAATCAATTCTGTCATGTCTCCTTTAGAAACCTGGAACAACAAACTTTTACATTCTCTCAACTCCATGTTTCACTTGGAAGTATTTTTAACAGTGTAATGTATAAAAATGCTGGAGAAGCTACGAACAAAGCCTCTGACAATGAGCTCGATGGTGAGGTAAGCTTCATCAGCAACACAAACCTGACAATCCAGCAGCTCCAGAGACAGTTTGCTAAGCCTGCATGAGTCAGATTCAAAAAAATCACTCCACACTTTTGCTTTTTACTGAAAACCAAGGAAAATGAAGGCATTTAAATTACTGGAAGTGCTGGAAGTCTTTTTCTGGGCAGTCCCAGAACATAACTGTACAGATCTGAATGTAGGCCTTCAGCAGCAGGTTTCAAAGACCTGAGGCTAATCCCTCTTTGATAAGCAGCTCTTTGGTCTTCCCTCAGCAGCTACACTCCAAAGAGATTTCACTCCCTTGCCCAGCCTTTGATAATTACTTGGCAGTAAGACCTACTCCCCCTTATTCAGAGTTTCCTTATTCAACTATCCTGATATGCCCACAGACACAGACATATAAAAATGTGTCCACTGTGTGACTTCTGACTTCATGGAGGATGAGGTCATCTTCCCACGTCTAACTCCACGACTCTCATAATATTTTAAAAAACAAAACAAAAAAAACCCACTGCACATTACTCTCACAATCTCACAAATCTATGTCTACTTGCATTACTGTGTAAATGTCTGTGTGTGTCAAGAGTTGATCTCTGTGAGCCATTTCCTTATGCCTGCTCCCATAATGGTAGAAACGCCCCCTCCATCCTCTTTCCCACATCCCAAGACTGCAAAATGGTTTCCATAATCAGCCACTCTGTGAGCAGTCAGAAATAAAATAACACATAGTTTGGAAGTATGGGAAAGGCCAACAGGGACAGTATTTTTATGCAGCACTGATTCTAACAATACAGCAACAGAGAGGCAAGAAGGGGGGACCAAGCGGTCTCATGACATGACTTCAGAAGTATGAGATATGCACTGCGTGCTGCTGGCATACTATGGCTAAAGATAGATCCCAGATACACATACTTAAAGCTTTTTATCCATTGACTCAGAGGACAAGGTACTCAGCAGCAGCTGTCTCCCTCTTTGGTGGATGCTACGAGTAGAAATAATGATTTACATTGTTCTTACATCCCTTTATTACCTTTGTGTGCAGGTGGGAGTTTTTGAAAGTACGCACCAAAAGAAAGAAGATAAAAACTAAATTCTTAAAGTGCGAGTATCATAAAAACAAGTTATTTGACAGCTGCCTTTACTAAAGTGCAGCAAGTTATTGAAACTTGTGCAAACATAAATTGAAATACAGTATATAAGGCAAAAACTAAGTTTGTACAATTCTAACAGACTTGAAAGTTAATATTTATTATCACCACCTCTCACTCTTCATCACAGCCTGAACTCTCAGGCAGCTTTAAGGAATCTTCAGGAATAGTTCTCCAGGCTTCTTGAAGGACATTCAAAGCTCTTCTTTAGATGTTGGCTGCTTTTTGTTCTGTTCTCTGTCAAGATGATCCCACACTGCTGCAGTAATGTTGGTGTCCGTTCTCTGCGGAGGCCAGTCCACAACTCGATAGTGTTCCATTGCGTGTTTTTCTGTCCAGGTATACTTTTACTCCACTGGGAGTGTGTTTGTGGTCATTGTCATGCTGAAAAATGAAGCCATTGCCAATCAAATGCTTTCCAGATGGTATTGCATGGTGGATCAAAATCTTAAGGTACTTTTCTGCGTTCATAAGTCCAGATGGCTGTAGACACTCGCTGTTGTACCTTACTCCTGACCTCCTCCATACATATTGATGGCAATTTGAACCATATTTTTCAAATTTGGATTCACC
Organism: Pterophyllum scalare; assembly: GCA_024447675.2. Taxonomy (NCBI): domain Eukaryota; kingdom Metazoa; phylum Chordata; class Actinopteri; order Cichliformes; family Cichlidae; genus Pterophyllum; species Pterophyllum scalare. The sequence continues at coordinate 9,314 of JAMQGT020001752.1, read as the reverse complement.
ACTCCATCAGACCTGTTGCCACTGATTTTCAGTTCAGTTCTTGTGTAATTTGGCATACCTCAGCCTTTTCTTCCTGTTTCCCTTCATTAAGAATGCCTTTTTGAAAGCCACACTTCAAAAGAGACCATTTCTGATGAGGCTTCAGTGAATAGTAAATGGATCACCTGAAGGGCCAGATGCATCTCTCAGGTCCTGTGTCAGATCTTTACCAGAATTTTTCCTTTTTTTTATTTACAGACATGGATTTCACTTACAGTTCATCTGCTGTAGATAATTGTTTTTTGTTTGTTTGTTTGTTTTTTTAGCTTCTGCCACTTCTTCTTTTGTCTTCACTTATTCAGTTTCCTTCAATTTTTCTAGGACACATTGCACACCATATTAAAATATGCCAGGTTTTCTGCTAATGGCTCTTCAAGAATCAACTTATCAGTGTAAAACTACTATTTTATGCCTGTCAAACTGTTATCTTAGGTCTTTTTGAAGATTCAGCTAAAGAAATTGGATATAATTGTGTGTTTTTGCAACAGGGTGCTAGTAACAAAGTGACTAAAGATACAATTTAAAACACAGTAGGTTCTTTGTTGTTATGGTTGGCGCAACACTGGCTCATCATTGTTATGCTTGAATGAAAATGGTCAAGTATAAGGACTGGACTGAAAACAACCCAAAAAAAGAACTTAAGGGTGAGTCAAGACTTTTGCACAATACTGTATTTCTCATATGTAACAAATATATCTGTAATTTAATTTTTTTTAAAAAAAACAACAACAAAAAAACATTCCCTTGTTTGACGTTTTTTAATTTTTAATGTGCTGGAAGAGTTAAAGGCCCCATGAAATGGGAAACCTTTACATGCTCTGTATTATTGCATCCTCAGTGCTGATGTATTGCTACGCTCATGCGTTTATTTATGGCACAGCAACTGACAAGCAGCTTTATACCTAAATGAATTAATAAAAAATGGATTCATCAATATGTGATATGCAGATACAACATCCTGTATCTTTATGACCCCAAAAAATGCCCAAAGAAACATGCTGTTATTCAAACTCAAGATCTTGCAAATACAGTGCCAGTGTTGACATGCATACAGCTCCTGCTCACATGCTTTACTTGCCAAAAGCTTTGCCTACTTATCACGGGACGAATAAAAAGGTCGATTTGAAATGCCCCGCATGCTGTGATCTGAGTTCCAGGGTGTTTGTGCTGAATTAGGAAGCAAACGCAGCAACGAAAACAATGATCTCTTTTGAGAGCATCAGCTGTTTCTACTTTGAACACTGATTAAAATGAAACGAATGAATCATATCAGACCACTTTCAGTGTCTCGATGTGTGGCGTGACCCAGACAGAGACAAATATTTCAGTTTCATCGGAAGAAAAAGGACTTTGCTTGGAAAAATAAATTAGCTGAAAAGATAAAACTGACAAAGCTAAAGCTTTAAAACATACCCTAATTGAAGAGGGGGAAATACAAACACTGGAGCCTGACAGAAGAGCAAACCAACAGTTATCCACTATAACTAAACACCGTGAAGCTGCAGCAAACACATCAGTCTGCTCTGCGGAGTCAGCGGCACGTTTTCAGGGCTGAGGGCTGGTAGGTTGCATTAGGTTAAAAGGATCCTAATGTGCATTAGATCAGCACAGAGCATTATTTCACAAAAACAACATCCATTATTAAGCAGGGTGTTGAACTAACAGAGAGCAGAACAGGATCCCAACAGGCCTCCGGTCTCCACTTGTGCCTGCACAGCTCCCACAGGACACGCTCAGATCCAAGGGTCAACCAGAATCTGAGCAGCTTTTACATTTTGTCATGTTGGCGCTGTAAACAGCACAACAAACAATGGAAAATTAGATGATTTAAGTCTTATGGCTGGCTGACCCTAGGTGCATAGTGGTAAACAAAGAGTGCAGGCTAATAAGCCCAAGTAAATTAAGTCATGAACCACAAACCAACATTTTATATGTTAGGGCACGCACGGTTACTTCATTTTGGTTGACGCAGCATTTCTGGTTTTGGTCTCTGAATGTGAAGTGTAATATTTTGGGCTGTGCATGTCTTATTTCCTGTGTTTTACAAAAGTGCATATCTTGGGGAGTTTTCTTGCTTCTTTTCTTGCTGCAGTGCAGGGAGCTCTGAGGGAGTATGTGCTGGACTGAACTGGAGATTTGAGCTCTTCAAGCCCAAAGTTCAAGCTGCTCTTACTTTCTTTCATCCTCAGATCTAAAGATGTCCACCAGATAGTCACCAAATAAATTCCATGTCAAAGGCCAGGCTAGTCTGTCCAGCACAGTCTCACCCTCTACACAGACATTTCTTGGGTTACTCCCAATAAAAGGGCGCATGAGAGGAAAAAATGATTTATAAAATCCAATAACTGAATCAATAGTTCAAAAGCTGTCCCTCTGTAGTTAAAGCCACTGTCACTGGTAAACAATCAGCACTAAAGTCCCTTTTCTATTACATTAAAAAGTGGAAGCTTTCCCCACACTGGCAACACTTCGCACAGGGACAGAGCGAGATCTGTGTGTGCGTTTGACCTCAGAGCTGAAACAGGAGACAGAGGAGCACACAAATCAGCTTCATGGTGAAAAAGAGACAGTTCCTCCTGCAGTGCATCGGCCTTTGACGGAGACGATTCTACGTTCCTTTGCAGCTATTGCTATTAATCCCTGACCTTTATTCACACCAATTAAATAACATTTTCTCCAACACGTAGTGATTTAAATTCATGCAGTTTGAAGCGTCCATCTTGGCTATGGCTTCAAACTGACCTTCACTTTCAAATCTTAAATTTAAAGCACATGCCTGCCCCCCCCACCCCCCTCCTTGGTGCTATGAAACTGCTTTCACGGACACATTTGACTGTAAATTATGCTGGATAACATCAGTCACATAGTGAGTTTTACTCCATGTGCACTCCAGCAGCTTTGCAGGTGTGTCCACAGTGGAGTCTGCAAACCACACTTCACTCGTGGACACAGGAAAATCAAAGGCTGCTATTACAGACTCACACCTGACGCCGTTTCTACAGGTACAGCGTTTACTATTCTCCTGCTTTAATGTCTTTTCCAGGCTCAGAAATTTGCAGCCTGATTCCCTGCAGCATTTGGACGCTTGCAATAAAACATATTTTCTTTGATAATTTTTCGACATATAAATGTGGTACTGTATTGAATATAGCAAATTCATGAGATTTTTAAGCCACAGATCGTGTCTCATAAATTTCCCTCTGCCTCAGCCTTTAGTGTCTCTGTTGTCCGACCACCCTGCCCCTACTGATTTTATTTAGCAAAATAAATACTAGTGTATCTCAAGTTATTAGTTTATTTCCAGTTTGAGTAAATACAATGTGTCTCAGTCAAGTTCAATAATGGACTGCTAACAATCATTGACAGCTTTTTCATGTTATTCTAATTATTGAAACTGGCAACCGTTCATATATTAGAAGAACCATGACAGTTATGGCTCATAAAAAGAACATTTAGAGCAAAGACTCTTCTCCACCATTGCATTACATTGGCCTTCACCCACGTGATTATTTGTCCTTGTGCTCTGCATTTGTCACAGCGCGGTTCCTCTAACCTTGCAGAGAGCTATGCTGTATTTTTTTTTATATGAAATGCAGCTCATATAATTTGGCTCATAAAGTCTCACCACGATTTTTAGCCCGAGGCCAAAACATCAGCTCAGTTCATCCTACTCTATGAAAACAGATCCAGGGACAAGAACACGTGTATGCACAGCCTGTATGCATGCATTCATGACTTTTGGGCAGCTGTTCTCAGGTTTTTGGCTTACCCACAGGAGGAAAGGAGCTACGTACGTCAAGGTAATCTCAAAGTAGAGATGTGTGCAGAGAGAGACTGTGCACTTATTACAACAGGATGATTCATGTTTGTGGTGGACCATGATATAAAAAAAATGATGAGCAAAGTGTGAGTTTTGCAATGTCACTGATGTTATGAAATGCTGGAGAGAATTCCTTTCACACATATGGTGAGTGAATCATTCCCTCTGACAGTGTGAAAGTATCAGTTTCAACATTTAAGTAAAATTTCTGCAACGCCCAAGAATGTTAATTATTTCTTAAGGCTGAAAGACCGCTTAAAACCATCAACTGACAAATAGGAACAACTGGGTCGTCTGGGGACCGCCAAATAACCTTTGAACCAGAGTGAGGAAAAAAATTTACTGACTACATTTTATCTTCCCACCTTAACATAAATAAATAAACAAACAAGCATACATAACAAGCTCTAACTGGACATGGATGTATTTATTTATTTATTCCTAAAATATTCAACAATAACTTGAATTAAAGCTGCCTTCATTCTTTGTGGCATAGAATAGACTCAACAAGGTGTTGGAAACATTCCTCAGAGATGTTGGTCGACATTGACATGACAGCATCACACAGCTGCTGCAGATTTGTCGGCTGCACATCCACAATGCAAGTCTTCCATTCCGCCACATCCCAAAGGTGCTCGAGATCCGGCTGATTGTGGAGGCCATTTTCAGTACAACTGATTTTCATGTTCAAGAAATCAATTTGAGATACTGAGCTTTGTGACAGCGAGTTATCCTGCTGCTTCCAGTGGGATGAATCCATGTTTACACTAAATTCTGACCCTACCATCCTAATGTCACCGCAGAAATCAAAACTCATCAGACCAGGCAATGTTTGTCCAATCTTCAATTGTCCAATTTTGGTGAGTCCGTACAAACTGTAGCCTCAGTTTCTTGTTCTTAGCTGACAGAAGTGGCACCCAGTGTGGTCTTCTGCTGCTGTAGCCCACCTGCTTCAAGGTTTGATTGCAGCAAGTTGTTGCACCTTCCTATCAGCTGGAAGCAGTCTGGCCATTCTCCTCTGAGCTCTGGCATCAACAAGTCAGAGAACTGCTGCTCACTGGATATTTTTTTCTTTTTTGGACCATTGTCTGTAAACCCTAGAGATGGATGAGTGGGGAAAATCCCAGTAGATCAGCAGTTTCTACTCTACCAACAACAAAGCCGCATCTAAATTGGCCAAAGTCACTTAAATCACTTCTCTTGCCCTTTCTAATGCTCAGTTTGAACTTCAGCAGGTGGTCTTAACCATTTCTACATGCCTAAATACACTGACTTGCTGGTTGATTAAATGTTTGCATTAATGAGCAGTTGAACTACTGTACCTAAAAAACTTGATGAGTGAATGTATAACTGGCCCGTAACGGGATAAGAAAGCCACAGCACTTTGAAATATAAGGGGGTATATGTTTATGTAACCTGGAGTTACCTGGGTATTTAAGATAAACAAAATTAAAAGTTAATGCTTTTCTGAATGTATTCTTGGAATGAGTAAAATCAGGGAAGCATTTTTTTAAGGCCATTCATTAACATAATGCTACTCAAGTGTTTGTTAATAAAGCCACTTCCATGCTGTGGACATATGGAGACAATATATGTGCCTGCTCTGTGGGTTTATAATTAATGAAGACTGATACATTAATCACCACATTTCCTCTTCTCCACATCTACTCTTGGACAAACAGCTGATCCAGTTTTAGAAACTATAAAAACCAATGCAAACCACAATTATTATTGGATGCATTTGTGTTTCAGACAAGTATTCAATGGAATTTGAAAAAAAAAATTTCTGTCCCAATTTAGAAATATAGAAGCTAGCTTCAGAAAAAATACCCACATGAGGTTTGGGTTAATTTCAATCTTTGATTTGTTATCAAGCCATTCCACAGAGCAGAGTCACTGCAGTAATCTCAGACATCTAGCAAACAGTCACAAAGGATACAAAAAAAAACAAAACACTTAACCGCGTTCATAATTATGGAAAGAGCTGACTGAAAGGCAGGTTTTATAATACACAGAAAGAAGCACCGTAGTTAATAATTTCATTAAATTAGTTAATGACATATAATTAACATACTACATAAAAGTTCCACATAAAACTGTTCTATAATGTCTGAAGTGTAGTCAAGTGCAATAGGTCAAACTAACTCCCTACAAACAGTTAATGAAAAAAAGGGGGGGGGACGAGCATCAAAGATGTAAGACGACCCTTCATCCTAGAGCTTTTCAAGTGCTGCCGCACAACCCCTCTTACTGCAATAAAAGGGTCAGAGGTCACTAAAAGAAATGAAAGAGATAAATCATATCAGAGAATTTTACAGTTCCCATGCTTTCCAGCAGTCAGAGACAAACTTACAAAGGGTTTTATGTTCCAGGCAAACAGTATGTGTTTAATGATGTTTTAGTTCCGTTTCCGGCTGGCTAAGGGTTCAGCTAACAGCTCTTCCAGTGCTGCTGTTTTTACAAATATTACTAAAACATGAACAATTATACCAGAGCGTGGAACAACTTTTCAGATAAACTGTTTTACCACAGATTTATTAATCTGCTGTGACTGCCGCAACCATGTGTGAATAAAATAGGTTGCACAATAAAATCGAAATCATTAAGTGACTACAAAATAAAGAAAGGACTTCTCTAACAGGGGAGAAGGGTGTTTATTACACAAAGTAACATTATGTTTCCATTTTAAAAAATGTAATAAATATGAACAAACATTAAAGCCATCCTTACATTTCAGACCAAGAAGTTTTTGAGACACCATGCCCCAGTACACAACAGGAAACACACCTTCTTTATCCAGTTCCTGTGGTAAATCCGTGTTGCATGTCGCGCCCTATCAAAGCAAACAATCAGCATTTATTCCACCCACACCCAATAAATTTTGTTTTGCGTTACACCACATCGATTCTAATTTGCACCTTCTACACATTAATACAATTGGAAACCACTGGATTAACTTTTAATACTAACATACGGTTTAGCAGAGATATCAGCACAAACCTTCAGGACACACAGCTAATCTTTTCTCACAGCTTAATGAAAAGCGGTTTGCTTGCAGCAGGATTATTCAGTCTACCCCGGGGACAGTTTTATGTTTATAACACTAAGTACTTGAGGCCTGAGCTGCAACAGTGATAGAGATAATGATCAAGAACTGCATACTTTCAGACTCCAAGGGTGTGAATTTAGACAGCCGGGATACACAGGGAGTCAATGTCACCCACTGTGAAACAGTAACCCCGCTTTAACAAAAATAACACACGATGACAACAGGTCATTAGGTGGTAGAAGTGAGCACATGTGCTCTGTGTGTGTGTGTGTGTTTATATGCATCTTTAAGTCCAGGATTGTTAGGACCAGGTGTATGCAGCTGTCCGTCTGATACAAACTAACTTCAAAGGCCTGTAAAGCAGAATTGGGTGGTTATAGTCAGAGGAGAGCTGGCTCCTGAAACATTTTTCTAGCTGAGGCGCTCTTTAAACTTCCTGATATGAATGGATTTGCCCTGCAGCCAAATATAGAGGCATACATCAGGGTACACCAAAGCGGTCACATGAAATGCCTCGTTGCACATCTGCAGGCAAGGCCGGTGCTGAGTTAAGACCTTCTGTGGGGCATCTCTCAAGGTGTGTTTCTTATAAAAACCCAGATGTGATAAAAAAATAAAAATAAAAATAAAAAATGTTGCAAAAATCTTTGGAAATGGAGAAGTTTAAACTTTCTAACGGGGATCCATTGGTAGCAGTTGTGAAATCATTTTAATTGCAGATCTTCCCTCCAAAGGAAAAAACAGTATTTTTTGTTGAGAGAAAATATTGACAAAAACTTGTATCCTGTTCTGATACAGGCTTGAACAAAGCTGAATATCAACTTCCTTCCTTCCCTTCTCACAGTAAACATAAGTTAAACCGCTCGCTCCAGCAACAAAAACTGTTGATATTAAGATATCATTCAACACGGCTGGATTGCAGAATGTTTCTTTGCTGGAGCTACATTAGACAAACAATCATTTGCTGCTACTCAGGGAACACACAGAAAATGGTCCTGATGACAACAGCACAAAGTCCTGGGAGCTCTCTCCACCAGAAACAGGCCCCTCCCTCACTATCACTGGTTTGCTATATTGACCCATGTAATGGTGATAATGGATGTTATTCCCATCAATAGGAAGATCAAACAGTAAAAGGAAACCTTTTGCTTCAACAATTCGAGCTCCCAAGTGAACAGCTTCAACCCATTATATTGTTCAGAGGGGAAATACTGCACCGGATCAACACAGGGTCCATAAAAAGACTTAAAAACAAAACATTTCTGACTCTTCCTCCAAGGACTACATGTTGCTACTAACATCCACTTTAAAGCCAAAGTATTACAAGTTTGGCTCAGGTGCAACAGCTGTGGCCACAAGTGGAAATTGCTGTATGGGTTACTGTACAAGGTATTTGTTTAAGATATCCACTTTGCGTGCATAAAACTAGACCGCAAACAAACAGGAAACTACAATATGAGGCGTGAACACCCCTGAAATGCTAACATGAGTGTCACAGTAGGAAGCAGAAGCCTTAAGGATGTGAGTTAGTTTTGTTTGTCAGCCAGTTACATGCCAACAAATATGAAAAAGAACAATGTAGGTTTAAAAAAAAAAAAAGTTAAAAGAGCTGCAAAAAGCTGCAAAATAAACCCAAATCATCACCCCTCTACCACCGTGTTTGTGCTGATATGCTATGTTTGGTTTTCGCCAAACATGGAGCTGTGCATTATGGCCAAACTTTAGTCTTATCTGTCCAAAGGACATTGTTCCAGAGGTCTTGTGGTTTGTTCAGAAAGAACTTTGTAAACCTAAGCTGTGCTACCATGTTCTTTTTAGAGAAAAGAGGCGTTCTCCTATCAACCCTTACAAACAAGCCATACTTGTTCAGTCTTTTTTTTAATTGTGCTGTCATGAACTTTAACATTTAACATGCTAACTGAGGCCTGCAGACTGTGAGATGGAGTTGTTCTCGGAGTTTCTCTGACTCGAAGATTGTGGCATTGTGTTAACACACACCCGAATGTTCCAGACCAACAAACTGCCAAAACTTCAGTTTTTTATAGAGATGCTCACACTTACAGATGACCAGCTTCTCAAGTGCATTTGATTAACAGTATGAGGTTGCTACTGACCCTCTTAATTCATATAGAAGCAATAACAATGCACTCAGGTTTTTACAGGACTGTTTAGAATCCTATGAAAACTTTCTTTTTCTTGGCTGTGCATTGACTATAAAAAAAAATGACAACAACGCTCAAGTATTCAATAATTATCATCTGGTTTGGGATCAGCATCAAGCATTGTACAGTGTCTTCCTAGAGTTAGAGTTCTGTAAAGCTGTGACATCTTACTATTCATCATTAATTGAAGAAAATAAGAACAACCCCAGGTTTCTTTTCAGCACTGTAGCCAGGCTGACAAAGA